>LR736865.1:2946451-3131799 GCA_902654985.2 Oryctes borbonicus
ATCTCGTAATAACGCATGCAAAACTAAAACCTTTACCAAAATTCAATATTACTTTGTATATTTATTGCACTTTAAACGAAACCACAATGTTTTTATCCATAAAGAATTCTAGTTACCTATAGAGTACTTCGCCATCCAATAGAATTCATTAATTTGCCACTATTAGCTTTGATAGGTATTGTATTATAACGTAAGTGTTACATTAGAACAGATATCCGTGCCTAGACAATCGAGTCAAACACGTCTTTAATCATCTCATCATCAGCGTCAAACGTAGCTAGTTGAAAGCATTTCCGCCAACGCATCGTAGAGACAGCAATTATAACCGATCGATCTTCTCGGAACACACCGGCTATATGTACACCTTCGCAATCAATCGCCTCGGTGAATAATTGTCGACGAGAGGAGCTTAAGCAAGCGCAACGATATAAAGAAACGGTTGAAAACCGGGGCACGGTTCCGTTCGCTTTCCCATCGTATTACGCGACAAAGGGCGAGTTTCACGCACGATTTCACGTCTTTAATGAGTTCACGCGAATATTTTTACGAATACGATTGTATCTACGTGGAAGGCGCGATATGTACATAAGAAGAATTTGAAGAAAATCTGCTTTTCTGGGGTCAGGCGGTTCGAAGGTCAAGTAACGCAATTGAGTATATTTTAGATGATTCAACTTTGATTCCTATATTTTCTTTTGCGGTTATGGTCTAAAGTCTTTTTGTTAGCACTTCACGAAGGTAATTGCCTCCTCAATCGAAAAGAATTGATAATAAAGAATTTCTTACTGCTTACTCAGAAGCATGCGGTAATCAATTTTGGTAAGTGTTAATTTATGTTACATAATAGAATTTCTAACTTAATCCTGCCAACAACACAAATGTTGATTCGTGCCTTATTCTTGTTCATATTAGAGTCGTACCAAGGAATAATAGAAACTAGAGATTTTATAACAAATAATTTTTTAATTAATTTTTGATTAAATCGCATTTAGTTTACATTATTTAGAAAGAAATAAGATTTATTTTGTGATTTGAGAAACCGTTTCTTATTTTAGAAAAAAGAATTTTGTGCTTGCATTAAAAAGACAAACTTTTCTTAGTTTCAATTTGGCGTCCCGATTCTTAATTATTGGAGTTGGAGAACACATTAAAAAATGAATAAAAATAATAACCAAAAAGATAATGCTAAAATAGATTCCTCATTGTATTGATGGGATCATTTACGACAAACGCAATGCAAGGAGAAAAAAAATATGCTATCCGCAGACATTTATTATTTCTGCCTATCATTTGCGTGGTTCCGAGAGTATTTTAACTCTACCTCGTGTCGCTGATTTCAAAACAACGAGCTAGACATTTCTTGACGCCATCTAGTGCCAATGAACACATACCCATCGTTTAAAAAGCAGGGACAAAACCCGGATGCCCAAGCCATCCCTCGAGCAGTTCTTGTTATATACATCATGGAAATCTTTTACGTGTGTAGTTTGCCAGAACTCTTCTTGCGCACGCCATCTGGGGGTAAGCAGTCGAATAACTGCTCGACAGATGGCTTGGAGAACAGTACCCGGTTTATAACGCTGGTTTTTAAAGAGATACTAGAGGACGACGAGAAATGTCTAGCTGGTTGTTTCGAAATGTTGTGATATTAACTGTGAAGCAACAGCGATACAAGATCGAGTTAAAATACTCTCGGAACCAGGCTGATGCCACTGGGTTGGGAGAAACATGTCCGGGAGTAGTGTATTTTTTTCTCTCCTTGCATTGCGTGTGTTGTAAATGATCCCATCAATACCATGAGAAAGCTACTTTAGCATTTTTTTTTGTTATTAGAGTTCATTTATTTTTCTAAATTAGCTTTCGGTTCTTTAAAACGTTCCCATTTCCCCAATTATCCATTTCCAGCAATTTCTCCATAGCTATATATTTTCCAAAAAAATCCCCCAAGTATACAAATGTTTGGGAATAAATTACAAAAATAAGTCAAACCTTAATCAGCAAACGGTAAAAACAAATGGTTCGCCAGAAAGCCAAGACCTCATAGTCGCAAATTCTGGTGGAAAAGTTCCAATTAATTTTGAAACAAATATTGACAAGTTGTAAACAGTTACAGATAGTTGAAGTTAATCTAATGCTAGAGTTACATTTAGGGAATTCGATCCTAATAGTTAAACTAAACCGCTTTAGACCAACTCATGTAATTGCTAATTCCGTTTAAACAGAAGGGATAAGCCCAGTCCCTTATCTTACCCAAAACTGTCTACATACATTTAGAACTTGATCTGCACGAGTAGATGTGATTAATGATCCTGTAGCACCTTCATCATTTCACTATTCATTTAAAAGTGTTAATACTGATGAACGGAAGCAGTACATATACGAGGGCCAGTCTAACACAGAAACAGGTATTGTTCCTTTTGTTAAATTCGGTTTTATTTCTCAACATCTTAAGTCTGTACTCGTTTCCCAGCGATGCTCCCATCTCTTTAATCCGTTCAAACAGTAGTCACTTCAAAGTCATAGCGCTTTGGAAAACCCTTCGTTATCTCTGCGGAATAACCACCGAGTTATTTTAAAGAAACAATAACAAACTATTATTATTGTTTGCAATGGACCTATGTACCCACATAAATTCAGAATTATCGTCGTGTGTATTCAGCAGTGGTTTTTCCCATTTACCATTTTAATAAGTCTGCAGTATAACATGGAATTTACTGCAACGAGGAAAATTCAGAGAATTCTTAATTATCTCTAATGACAGCGCCTATATTCGACGAGAATTTAGACATCTGGTTCCCGGCATCCATTCATGCGGCTGCTCCTATTTCTGCATCTGAATCCGAGGTTTCTGGAAGTCCGTAAAGCCCCCGAGGTCTGTAAATTCATGTATATATATATATATACTTGCGACTTTATTCTGTAATTTATAGACGCAATCATTTCTAATTCCATCATCCTCGCGTCGACTCCCCGAGATTCTTTCCAGTATTCCAGGGATTCCGTAATTTTATCAAAAAGCCTCCCGTCCAACTGCTTATATTTCGCTTACCAAAACTCTCGGAAACCTGGATAGAGATAGTCGCCGACGAAGCCGACGAATTGAACGAATTACGACGGCGCGGGCGTCTCGCTCTTCATTCATGAATCCGTTTCCTGGCTTGTTTATTTTGGTGATGTAAATTTTTAACGTACGATCTGTCTAGGTTGCGCGTTTCGAAGCCGCTGAAGCGTAGCAGATTTTCAAAGGTACGTATATGTGGGTATGGTTCATATTTTTTTTACGTGTAGGTTGTAAAGTAAGAAGCAATTCCTTTGTCTCTTTTAAATAAAATTTATTTTGTTTTTTTGCAAACTGTATACTCAGATTTATTTTTAAAGGGAGAGTGATTTCTATTTGTAATAAATCTTTCATTACTTCGCCAATAATTCGCTTTTTGTGTGAATGTCTGATTTTCAATTTTACACCAGTATTCATGTAAAGGCTGACCCAAAGGACGGGTGGCGGTTTCCTAATAAAAGGGGCCTCACTTTTATTATTTATGGATTCATACCGTTTGCCAAAATCCATTATTTTTTTTTTGTCCTTGCTATTACGGAAAAATACTCACATGTAATTTACATTAATGACTACAACACCAAGAATGCCACGAATATAGCTTTACAAGTAAAGGATTAGTAATACAATCAAGAGGAATGTTTCAGTTAGTTATACACAATTACGCCTTCGTAGAATTCCCATCTGAATTTTCAGTTCACAGAAAAACCATTTCCGGTCACAATTTTTTTTTTTTTACATAAGAATAATGGCGATCACATTCATTCAACGGCATTAACGAATACGCACGAATATAGTCACCATCTGCAATTCTCATTACGCCATTCATTTTTAAGCCACTCCATAACGTGCTCGTGTATATTTATGAAGGGACCTTTTGTATTTCATAGAAATTTATTGTATTCTAAACAATGGAAATTACACCGAACGCTATTGTATGTGTAGTCCTCGATACGTATGTACTGTGGGTATAGTATTGTGCAAAAAGTAGCAGCACCTAGAAACGTGGTGGCGTACAAAAGAACGCGAATTTAACGGACACGTTTTATGCATTGCACGCGTTTTATTATATACATATGATTAGAATTATTATTATTTATTGATTAACCTGTACGTGGCAAAGCTACCTTTATTCAACGGACCTTCAATGGTCTGATGGATTTTCTCTGCTGTACTCGCATGGTTCCAAAATTCATTGGAATGACTTGTAGTACGATTTTCGTACGAACTAAATTAATTAGAATCCGTTAAATACATCTTTAAAATGATTTATTTATAACGGAACGAACCCAAAATCGGATTATAGTAGGCGATTATATAAAACACATAGTTGCTTTACCAGCCCCCTTCTTATAAACTAATTCAAACATTTTTTCTTTGTCAAAATTTTGTACTACTTTTGTAAGAAAAAATAATTCGGTTTTGGTCGACTAGCATATCCTTGCCCCCGTTGGTGAAGAGGGCCAGCGATAATAGTTTCATATGTACCAAGATGTAAATCACCTTAATCAATTATTAAATCATTCTTACCTACGTTTATTGAAGGTTGCGAATCTAAATCCTCCCCTCGTAATTGACTTTGTTTGGACGTGGTTTTGAATTTTACGCATAATAACATAACCTCAATCAAACTTGGACGTGAAAGGCAAAATTATTCAGCTTGTCTTCGAGAGGTGAAGGGCAAAAAATATTTGTGGACGCAAACTATCAAGTTTTTTATGAAAGGAACGTAACCAACCAAACGCCGGCGCAGGTAGTAGCGCTTCTACTTCCATTGAATTCAAAGAAACAAAATTTGGCCATTCAATACTGTTATTAAGCAATTTTTGTAGGAATATTATGTTAAACAGAGGTGTAACAGAGGAAAGATTGGCCTTTGGACAAAAAAATCTGAGCTTTCGTTGGACAGAGTCTAACCTATTGGTATAGCCGGCATATTGAGGACTCCACGTAAAACATAATCGAATTTGTACATAGCATGGCATCCAGATACCCTGGAAAAACCATGTTGACCGTATCATCACCTTTAAACATTGGTACGGACCTGCACGTTTTCAAAGCGATGAAAAACGGCATGTGTGCAACGAACTACTGAAGATCATGAGAAGTGGCTGAACTAAATAATCACAACTATTTACTAAGTTTTCCTTCCTCCTAAATCTTACGGCAAGTTATACAAACATAAAAGCATGTGCTTTAAAGCAGGTTGTTTCTGATAGAATTACCACATTACATTAAAGTGCAACTTTATCCTTTTCCGAAAATTACGCTAATGTACTTTGTAAGTGTTTACTTGAACCTAATTTATATAATCTGTTTACGATATTGTTTTACCCGTTCGGGGCCATATTGCAGGTTTATCGTGTTATCCAAGAGATAACGGATCATCAAATGACTATTTCTATATTGACATATTTCATAAGAGTTACATAGTGCTCAATATACGTACATTTATAAAAAATCTGTGCTGTGCAATGGAAAAGAGCGTTATCTTCTTGATAAGTCCACTAAAGCAGATCAAGTGCGCTAGAAAATTTTTACACAATTTATCTAGCCCTGGGAACATAATTAGCTTTATCGAGTAATTTTTAAGCTTTAAGGTTAGTCGTGTATCCCTAATTGCCATTAACTTTTGTATCATATGACCTTTATTTTTGCGCTCTCTATGTACTTCTCTCTTTTGAATGTTGTTTTAAAGCACATTCAGATTATGCTAAGTGAAAACACTTGAATTGTGCTTTAGCAGTTTGTCATTAAAAATAAAGCACCCTGGGCCACCCAAGTGTCAATCAACAAACAAAGTTGGTTGAATCAATCAATTTTTTCTATCAGTGAAGTGCTTTCAATTTTGCCCAAATCTCCATTTGATCCACCACCAGGTTTCATCGTGGACGTGTAGCATTCTTTCGTTCTTTGATCTACGTAAAAAATTCTTCGCCTTTGTTTAGAGATTTTGAAATTAGACTCGTCCATCCAGAGGACCTTCGTCTCGTTCAATTGACGTACTTGAAGATTAGCTTCTTTTAATCAATCTTTTTTTAATCTTGAATCTTCTTTTAATTAATAATTTTTACGTACTGAAATCGAATTCTCGCAAACAAAATTAATTTCAGCTGTAACTTCTGGTGCTGCAAACTGTGGAGTACGTTTTTGCTTAGAAGCTTCTCAAAGGATGGTGATATGTAGCTGATAACTTTTGGACACATTGTTTTTGCTTTTTGGATTTTAAGATACTTTTTTTTTAATTTTTTTCATCGAAACTAAATATCTATTAAGGTGGCGTAGCCACTTCACAAGCCCGTCAACAAAGCAACAAATCAGTTCTATATTTATATTTCGTTGCTCCAGCTGTTTCTGAGAAACCATAACTACTTTAGCTTAATATTAAACTAGCATGGCGCCAGAAGCTTCTATAAGTGGCAACATAAATAAAATGTACTTTCTTGAAAGATAAATGTTGAGAAATACTACCAAACATAGTTGACGGGTTGAACAGAGTCTCGGACCAGTAAGGCTTGTCGGGCCTAACACATTCTAAAAAAGTCCAGCTCGACCCACATAACCCGTCCGATTTGACCCGAAAAGCTGGATCTAATCACACCTCTAACTTCATTCTACGATTCTTCCTCGACTCCTCCACATCTTCTTTATTAATTTTAAGATTCGAGCACACTATTTTCTTCACCTCCTTTTCCTCCTTCCCGATTGATAGATCAATGGATTTCGCGTAATTTGACCCAACCATAAGCAAAGGATCATGTCTATTGGTGCAAGGAAATGCTGAAAGGAATCTACAAAGGAACTCCAAAATCCCTATGCAACAAGCGTACACACTGCAAATTAAGCAACAATCAACTGTTTCTTTGGTTGTATTGGAGATGCCCCAAACAATTGACTATTTGAAGAAGAAAAACATTGCATTAATGTCTCGTTGTCCATACCCGCCTGGCCTATCGTCTAACGGCTTCATTTTGGCCCCGAAGCGATTTTTACAAACATTTTTCTTGCTTTCATAGTTTTTATAAAAACCATATGGCCATTCCTTATAGTGTGCCTAACTATAACTATTTTTCTTTAATAATTATTTCACTGAATGCGAAAAATACCCGTGAAATTCCCATTTATTTCAATATTTTATTCGTTTATTAATCGGTGGTCTTAGTGACCACGCTAACTCGTAAAGATCTAAAATAATCCTTTCCCAACTGCTATTCATTCACCGCCTCCAACCTAATAAAAATATCATATCTAATACATCTGATATCATCCGAAGCTATCTTTATAACTGTTTCGCAACCGCTCTAATGGATTTCGCATCCCGAATTTAAAAAAATAAAAGGACGTAGCTATTTATAGGAGCACACATGTCGGCGAGTAGTTCTACGGTGAGTAATTTAACGATTATTGCAACTTTAGCTGGTCATACCCTCGTCACTGCTTCGGATACCACCTGCGCAGATTGTAGATTGCCTACATATAAAACTATCTAGACTTCGTTAAAACTCCTTTACTGCCGCATACGTACCACGAAGGTTCGATTCAAATGCGCGAATTTACGACCGTTATAAACCTAGAATAAGATTGCATGCACGATAGGGAGTGATTTTATGGCAAAAAGGAGTACATATTCCGTTTAATTAAAAAGAAGAACGATGAAATGTATTGATCGATGAGTTTAATAAGGAGTAATCATCATTGGACAGCAACTGGCGACAATTGTTCTGACTCATTAAGTTGCACAAGCTACGTCCGTATTTGTATTGTGATATTTGGATGGAGAACTTTTTGCAGACTGTACAATTTATCCGGACAGTCATATTAAAAATATTTACTCCGATTCAGTACCCGATACCTTAAAGGAATCTGTCTAGTCATATCCTTTTAAATTACGTATGCTTGCATAATTTGTTGTAAGCTGTTTCGTTAAACAATAGACACGTAGCAAGATTTTGAACTATAATCCACAAACAGTGTTTAGTATGAAATCATAAAAGCCTTGACGGAATTCAAAAACATACCAAATGAGAAAGCATATTTTTTAGGTTTTTCTAAATTGCTCCAAAACAACAAATTTTAAACGAGGCTCGGGACTTTCTATTATTAGGACCAGTATAAAAGCAAAACCATGAAAGCACTTATCGCTAATTCCCTCCATTAGCTCAATGAATGCTTGAAATCGACGAGGTATACCATCGATTAAGTTAAATATTACATTCTGCTGGATGTTCTTCAAATTCTGCAGTAGCAACTCTCACAGCTCTTGTGCAGTTCTTGGAGCTGGTTTATATTTTCGGATACGTCGTCCCAATTCATCCCAGACATGTTCAGTCGTGTTAAGGTACTCTCTGACTACTCTGGCTGCGCGAGGTCTAGCATTATCTTGCATGAAAATAACATTCTTACCCAGAGTGATCATGAAAAGCATAACATGATCTCTTAGAACATCCGTAATGTATCTGTGAGCTGTCAGGGAGCCATTCCGTTTAAATACCCTGTACGTACCGACTCACTGCCAAATGGAAATCTCTCGTCAGTACAAGCTGTAGCGTATCTTTCTTCGGGTCTTCTCCATATTTGTCAACGTCCGTCCGATCGAGTGAGGTAAAAACGCCAGTCCACAGTATTCCATGGCAGGTGACTTCGAATAAAAGGCAGTGTTGCAATTCGATGCCGGTATCCCAACATCTCTAACTTCTTGAAGTTGATTGTGAAAAAACGATCATCTCTCTGGGCGATGAAAATAAAATAATAATAAATGTATAAAAGAAAGTAAAAACAGAAATAAAAATGATTTATTTTAAGATTGTTTAATTACAAGCTTTCAAAAATGCGACACTTGTGAATGTACTGTTTTCGCTAATACTTCTGGGTCTCGTTTCTGTTCAAAAACCTATTCTTGAGCTTCTTGAGCATTCTGCAGAAGTGTTTTGTCGAATGAAATCTTCATTCGGTGATGAACTATTTCTATCCTTCTTTCTTTTCTATAAAAACTCAAGAATTAGCCATGGCGCTGCTTTACCCTGTGAATATGCCATTTAGCTTTGCCTGTGTACTTCCTGACTGACCTCAAAGATCGAGCTGACAACGAGCAAGTATCTAATATTAAATGTCATTGAATCGACCAATAAAGTCCATCCTACTGCTAACCCCAGAGACAAACAAGGCCCCACCTATACGAAGCTTGTAACTAAGAAGCTAAGAGCCTGGCGATGGCAAGGTGAAGGCCTTGTACGTAGATCCATGACCCATATCGCTTAATCCCACTACATGTCTGCATTTTGATGGTTTCTCTGACAGCATCAACCCAACTGAGAGTGACCAAAAGAGACGTTCGTATGTTCGTAGTTTGTTGACCTACTACCATTACCTACTAAGCAAGTATCTCTTCAGGATGGGATTACTGGGGATTCAGGATTGGATTCAAATCGATTGAAAAAGTTAGTACAGTGCCCTGTGGTATGAATAACTCTAATGGTAATATGAGTAATTTTAAAGTAATTGTATTTTACTATCACTAAAAGGCATATTTGGCAAGGTTCCAAATATGCTTCAGCTTCCGCCGTTAGAAGCAGTGCATAAATTAGAAAAAATGGCAAATTCTATCAACAAACGCATTTGAATCTAACTAGATACTTATTTTTTACGACTGCACGTGTACAATAACGCGTTTTTAACGGCTTATACAATAATGTTGCTGCGCCGTCATCGTGTTTTGATAACTTCCTCTGTACACACAAAAACGCATTGGTTTGAATCATCTAAAAACAGGAAACTGGCCATAGATCTGGCCAACATACATAGATCTGGTAGCTAATATACGCAGGTTTACAGAAATTTCGCAAAAACAGGATAATTCAATAGTGTTTTGCAACGGCGGTTCGTTTGAAGTCACGGAAAATTTTCGTCGAATGTTTTAATTCCCACGGAACCGCAACAAATTCAATATACTTGCGGCGCGATCGTCGCCGAAATATACGCTCGCTGCGAACTCGAGACGCGCATTACCAAGAAAAACGTTTCGCCTTGCCCGAACGCGACTCTGCGTAGGCCATGAATGAAGTATTGATCCTGCGCCCCGGCCCCGACTACTGAAATACAATTTCCAATACTCCAATTAGACGTAGTAGGCCGCGACGACGTCGTGTTTGTTCATTCATTTATTTGGACGAAGGCACGGCACGCTAGGTTTTTCCATACATATACATACACTACCGGTCATAAATGAGGAACCGTTAATGTATTAATATGGCGTTCGTTTTTACCTTCTTCATTGGTTGCAATTAAAGTGATACGTCTTTCTATACAGGGTGAATCAATATTTACTCCCCAGACCTCTACTATTAAAATTGATACAAAAATTAAAAATACTAAATTCTTGAAAGCGAAGCCGTTTTTAGACAACTGAGTTGGGCTAGATACGGTTCGAGTTACTCGATTTAAGGAAATATTCTACTCGTAACATCACTACTTGTATTCCACCATGGTGACGAGCGTCTTCATCTTGCCCCCATTAGAGCGGCCGCAAAATAAAATACGGATCCGATGACTCACGCCAAATTAAAACGTAATAAGTCCAAGGAAATGCACTATCTCGTCAGGAATTAGATTGACAACTACGAAACGTCTAACCTATACCGAAGCAGTAAGCTGGTTAACGACCTAGAGAGTATAATAGGCCTATTGTGGCTTAGACGCTGTGGGACCTGTTTTACCCATTCATTGTCCATAAAATGCAACAGTAACACTTGGATAATGAGTTAGCTGGAACAGTGAAACACTTACATTATCACCCTTGCCGCGATTGAAGCTGGGTGCACGTTTCGATATCTAAGCAATCATCTTCAGCAGTGAAGTTGGACTTGAGTTCAGTTTACTTTCCTGCTGACGATGGTAGAAGCGTGGATATAGTGCAGAGTTGGGGTAAAGGTGATAGTTTCAGTAGAAATGGGTACGTTGCCGAAAGTAGATTAGAATAAAAAAATGCGATTTATTTCAATTGAATCCCAAAAATTCCTTGTCACCGATAGTGTAAATATTCCCCACGTACCGACAACACATTACTGCATTATCTGTTATAATATGATTTTGTAAATTGTCACTGTTCGCTTTCGACGTCACGCGATCTTATTTTTACCGCCCACAAGCTTTTGTTCACCTACATAGTTCGATGACAGGATGTTGATTTTCGAATTAGTAGCGCAGTCGTCGGCGTACGTTCCAGAACGCTGTTGAAATTTCGAAATTAAACTGTGCGAAACGTAAAGCGTAGTGAATATTTTCGGTTGATTGCTACATTAAAAATACACTTTACAATAAATACAGACCGGATGTTGTAAAAGTTCTGAATGGAGGTCGTAATTTTTGAAACTATTCCTACGGCATGAGGAAGCTATAAAATCTTTTATTACTGCGTTACATATGAATGCTATCGTAATAATAGCCATAATGTAATACTGCAGTAATAAAACTGGGTTATCATACTACGGATTCGTGAGCGTTACGCGACTCCTAACGAGAGTATCGTACTTCGGAATAAATCTGAAATCGTTTGACATTGCGTTCTTATCCACACCATAAAGTTCTTTAAGCTTTTCTTTAAGTCTTCTTTCGACCGGTTGAACAATAAATGATGTATCTTGCGGAACGCAGTCTTCTTTAGATAATGTTTTCATAATAAAAGGCTTTCCAGGGCCTAGCAACTACCTAAAAATATCTACACGACTCCACCCCAAAATTCTCCGTTGAACCGGAACGCTAAAAAGAATCTCGAGAGAGACGCAACTGTAAATATATTCAGCTACAATCAGGCAGTTCTAAATGCTATTAAGGCTTGCATATGCGAATCTGGACTGATACAAGAATCTAAGGCAATTGGGACGCAGTATTCACGTTACTTCGCCATGAGGATCGAAAAAGCTGGAGAGGCAGATAAGCTGGCCGAACAAGCAGCAAATTAGCCTTTCGTCGGTCCTAACTCCCTTTGTGGCCTCCAAAAGAGCCGCATAAAACAAGCATTAAAGACATGAGAGGACAATCAAAAGGTCTCGCACTGGGAAAATATTTCAGGACAAGGTGAAAACACTCACATCAGGCTCGCGAAAGACACCAAAAATAGCGTTATCGTTCAGCAGAGAGAAGATTACTGCCAAGAACATCTAGAGACGGCAGAACACATTCTATGCAAATGTTCCGGGCTGTTGATCCGTGGACCACGGTTCGATAGCCCGAAAGATTCTTTGTCACATGACACCGGCCTGTACACGTAAATTAATTGATTTCTTATAAAAGTCCATGAAAAAAATCGTTGTCTTCTTGATTCTCCCAAAATACTCCAATCATTGTAAATAACTTTCTTTTAATTTACCATCCACCCCACCCATTATTAACAAATAGTGTTTTTATAATCATTTTATTTCTCATTATCTACGTATACGAAAATGTTAAATAAACATAAAACATTATTAACATATATTACGCGACGTGTAATAAATTTAGCTTTGGTGGAGCTTCGAATTTCGCCGTAACAAAGTTTCGACTTTTCAATGTAATTTTTATCCGAATTGACCCTTATCCCGAAAAGTTCGTATCTTCACGGCACCGAAAACTTAATTTTCCCAAAAGTTTTATCGCGAAAAGACGAGTTCTCTTAACTTTTCCACGCTTTACAAAATCCGACAGTCACGGACAGTTTTGTGAAGTTTTCGACGCGCTCGTCGAACGAGAGCAAAGCTGGAAAAGGCATCTGCGACGTTGGGAATTGGGGAGCTCCGTCGAACTTCAATATAATTTCTGTTAATAATTGTAAACAAGTCAAACTGATGCTAGTTCAGTAGATTCATGAATATCAAAATATTTCGGAATCTTCACGCCAACTTCCTTTTTTCCTTTTCGTCTTTAACACACGTTCATGGTCGATCTTGTTCTTCTAATATAAAGATTGGCTCTTAGTTGTCGTTCAGCATGAACAGATCTTCTAGCTTGTATGGCGTTCACCGCTTGCGTGTAAATGCACGACGTTATTTGTCAGAGCGTCTAGAGTGATTTGCAACTGTTTTGGACGGGAAATAGACTCACTGATAAAGGACCGATACATTAGATATCGATGAAGCTGAAATGACTCGATAAAAGTGGTATACGAAACAGATTTTGAGGTTGAAAGGAAGAACAATCTAGTTCATGAAGAGCACAGCACCCCAGATCTGGGCTAAAATGAAGAACTAGGCGAGGAAGAATATATTAATTTTATTGAATAAGGTATTAAGATATTTGCCATTGTTGATTTTTGGGCTTTTTATAGGCTGGATATGGAAATTTATTGCGGAACCCGGCTAATTGGACCATACCAAGCTTTTAACAGTACTCAAGGCAGTGTTGGTCGGCTTATTACTCCCTACAAAAATTCTCACCTGACCATAATTAACCACAATTAACCATTGGCCCAACAATAAAGAAATCCCACAAAAATTTCTCCCGGCAAAAGTGAAGCGGTCGGTTCACAAAAACAAGTGTGTCATACTCTTGAGCACAGCTCAACAAAAATCGATGCAGAGTCTTAAAAATCTCTATTCAGGGGTTGATGTTGTAACCCAACACACAGTGGCTAGAAAAACATACAGATGGCTGTCGGTGATATTTTAAGCTTTCTTGAATGTTGAGGGCATTAATTCCCAAGTTTTGCTTAATTTCGAGAAACCGGATTTCTCTCCAAATTGGAGACTACTTTTTTTTTAAAAATCCAACTACGGCACTCGTGAAGTGCTTGCAAACGAAAAATATTTCTCCTGGCAACAGTACTTTCATACGGAAATTGCTACTTTCAGACAAAATACCCAAGAAACTGGATCTCAAAATCAATAAAAAAAAGTGGACGTGGATCGTTCATTTGTAGCTTATTTTTAGTTTTTCACGCTAGAAAACGTTGCAAGTACTTGCACCTATAATTATTATCTATTATAATATAAAGAATAAAGTTGGGTATGATTAAATAATAATAAAATTGGAAAAGGACGGACGGCCCATAAAACGCGACAACCTAATTGGAGTGTAACCTGTGCACTAATGGTTTGAATATATCGCTCCTCCGATGTACAAATATTCTATTTACCGTTCGTACTCTCAATGTCATAAGTTAACTTGTAGTAATTTGTTTCTGATAACTTTAAATTATATTTGACATTTAGGTACGAACATATACTAAACGAAACACAGCAGTTGCGACGCTTTAATACGTTTCAGAAGTAGTAAACAACATGCTGCAAAAATAAAAAAATCGCACAGGCACACATCCCTGCAATACAAGCAACATAAATCACATCGGCCTGTTATTTCGGCGTAGCCCATGAAAGAATTATTGACCTCCGGCCGCGCGGATGCTCAACAAATCGCCATTATCTCCATTCGGCAACGACTTCATCGGCCAAACATAGCTCCCGATATCATCGTAATAACTGGTTCCTTCGAACATTACCGTTCGGCGGAGTAGCAGTCGTCCGTCATTCTACAGCATGAGGCGGTCGGCCGCGCGGCGTGTTTATTTTTGGGGCGCAAGCACCTATTTTTAATAGCACGAAAGAATGAGACGGACGAGTAGAGACGAACAATTAATCCAAGAAAAACATCTTTTCTAAAAAGAAATCTAACGTTTTATATGTTTAGATGTTATAAATGTACCTTTTAAGATAATGAATATTTAAAGAATCAACATTATTTTTGTACTAGAATTACAGTAAGCTTTAAATTAACTTGTTTATTTGCCCTCGTTTTACGAATTCGCTACCTAGCATTATTCTTTGCGTGGAAAATCGTTAAAGTAAATCGCCACTGAATTAAGAATGGCAAAATCTTCAGTGGAAAATATTGTTAAGCGCTAGGTACAAACTGGAACTATCGAAATTAGAAGTAGAATTGGAGCTGGTTCTGGACAGTTTTAGATATTTTTTACTATCGATAGTCGGACCAACTGTCTGTAATACTGTCGATAATACTAGCAATAGTTTTCGAAATGTTTGTAAATGTTCTCTAAAAAGAACGGTCAGAGATTGCCCAGTATTGAAAATTGTACGGAAGAGACGTCGATTTTATTTTCCAACAAATCGTCTTAAATCGGGCCTTCATTCAAGGGCAAGTGCTTGATTGAATGCCCAAGTAGCCCGGACTTGGATGTAATCGAAAATGCAAGGCACGAAATGGAAAATTAATCTTCAAACAACGCGTTGATTTCAAAGCTAAACAAAGCCAAACCCAACATACGTTAATTCCTGATTTTTTTAACAAGCTTGTAAAATGTATGCCAATACGATTATGAAATCAAATGGAGACATCGCGAGCTCCTTACATGTAAGAATAATTAATTTATAATAATAATATAAGCAATAAATAATAAGCAATCGCCTGTTAAGACTAAGACCTCCTAGATGGTTAATCCGAAGCAATATTGTTATAACATTAAATTACTTAGATTTAACAAACAACAGAAGAACAACTCCAAAAATCGCTTGGTCAAACTTACTCAATTTGAACAAAATGCTTTTTTTTTTGTTCGATATAAATTTGCTTCTATTTCGAACTGCTCTACGCTATACTAACGTAGATATCAGACAGTTCAGACAACCAGATGTCGATGACGACGGCGTTAACGTTGAAAGTCGAAAGTTTATTATTAGTGCGCGCGTTAGAACGGATGCGGCCGACCTTGATTGAAAACGGCGACCGGAACTTGGCGATGACCGCGTCGCGGGAGAAGGTGCGAAGGACGAGGTCGACAAAGACGTCTCTGACGACGCTATAAAAAGTTTAAAATTAAAATTCGAGCACTTATACTCCTCCATACGGGGCCTATCTGTTCGACAAACGTATCTACATACATATATTTTGCGCTGCCTCGCTGCTGTATGTTCTCGAATGGGAAGTGCTTCCTGGTTGCTGGTTAAAAGATAACTTCCCGTATCGTCTGCTTTATTACGTTACGAAATTAAAAAGCATATAATCGGATGATTACAATAACAGTTTCGGAGGTTCCTAGAAATGTTCGCGGTACAGGTTGTATGTGGGTGCAGTAGCACCGTCCATAGAGGAAAAGAAATGAATAACAAGTCAAATAAACAGTATCAGAACGGAAATATTCTATACACAAGTTATAATTAGATGACTTCGGAAGCTATAACCACGCACTCGATGATCAGAGAAAATAAAAATAGATCAAAGAGAATCTTTAGCAAAACAAATCGAAATGAAATCGTTAGCACTTGTTTAGGGTTTTGCATTTACACTAACAGAAGAAATAAACAACGCACCTTTCCTCTCTAGATAGTTTAGTATTTCGTAATATAAATAAATAATGAGAAATAAACGTTCACGGAAAAATTGTCTCGAGTTTCTGATCAATGTAAAGTAACTAAAATATATTAACAGATCGAACATTAAAAAAAAAATCTAAAACGAGCAACAATTGTTATACAATCTACAATATCAACAGGAAGTTCATACAAATAATAAATATTTTTAGCAAGAGTGGATGCGTTTAATTAACCATTGTCTAATAAATGCCAATTGTATTCTAATTAAGCTTGAAAATTGATACAGTTGGCCTTTTTGATAACAAAGAGTTTCTACAAACATATTTTCGTGAATTAAGAGCGCTAAAGTGTACACTCTTGCCACCAAATTATACGTTCGCATTGCTCCAATGAATTTTGAATGTCTTCTTAAACCAATAGAACACATGTATTTTATTCATTATTTTTACTTTGGATATCGCCCTGTCCTTATATTACGAGAGTAGTCTAAAAAGTTTCTAATCTAACACAAAATCATGTATTTGAATTCGGTTTTATTCCTCACCATAGTCTCCTTGCAAATCTATACTTTTTTTCCCAGTATCTTTTTGATCTGTCCAAATAGTGGTTGGCATCTTGTACTACAAAATAAGCATTTACGAATGTGGCCTCCTTATTGGGTGAAAATCTCTATTCTCCAGGTGAAACTTTAAGTCTAGGAAACAACAGAAGTCGCTGCGGCAGGATCTGATGGATCTATCGGTTCAAACCCCCATTCATGAATTTTTGCCATGGTTGAAGTGTGAAAGGGTGCGTCGTCTTGGTAAAGCAAAACTTTTTTCCCTTCAAATGCGGCCAATTTCTGCCTTCAACTTGTCATGTAATGATCTCCCTGTTATTGTTTTCTTCTTTTTCAAATTAGTCGACTAACACAACTCCATGGCTATCTCAGAGAACAGTCACCATTACTT
Source organism: Oryctes borbonicus (assembly GCA_902654985.2). NCBI lineage: Eukaryota > Metazoa > Arthropoda > Insecta > Coleoptera > Scarabaeidae > Oryctes > Oryctes borbonicus. Next base: position 2,963,752 of record LR736865.1, read on the forward strand.
TCGCCGCCGATGGAACAGTCTTCGCCTCTTTAGGAACCAATTCACCCATCGCTGTTTCGACCGTGCTTTCTCTTTAAGAGTATATCGGTGTATTGAAGTTTCATCTACAGTTATTAATCGACGCCAAACAACTTATTTCACTTAAACTGCTTCAACGGGGTTTTTGATATGTTTTTGGTCCTGCGCGTCCAACGCGTTGTTAGCTTTTTCGTGTCAAAATCTTCAATCAATATATGGCAAGCACGTTCGTCAAAATGCACGCAGCTTCTGCAATCTCCGTAATTTGAATTCTACGGTCGTCTAGCACCCTTTGGTGAACTTTTCTCATCTTATCGGTAGTGGCTGCAGTTTTTGGGCGTCCTGAACGTCCATCGTCAACCAAGCAGGTACAATTGTATTCAATTTCAGCTGCACGAAATTTCACTATGGCAAATGATGGCATGGAGTTCCAATAAACAAAGTCCAGCCCAAGAATAATGTAAATGTATAAATTTATTAACGATTCGATTTTCAATTTCTTCAAGTTTTATAGAAATACTAACATCGAGTGACACAAACGACTGTTGAACAATAACTGAGCATCCAGAATAGCTGAAATTTTCAAAAGCATCTTTCAACGCATGCGCAATTATGTTACCAGAATATTTTTGACGAGGACACGCCATCTTCGTGTTGAGACTTGAAATTTTCCAAATTATCCTCATATATACGTAGAGTAAGAAACAATTTTAACTTCTATTTTATTAATATTGTTTTTAAAGATTCGTAATAGAAGCCAAATGCCCACTTCGCATTGTTCCCATGTTATTTTAGAGATAATTTATTGCCATGTTTGCTGTATATGCGTTACAGAATTGACATTGGACGTATGTTCAATTATCTTTCAATACAATTGCACACTAATTTAAATTTTCAATTATGTAATACTTTATTTTTAATTTTTCCTCGTTCTAAATTTTAGCAGTTTCATGATTTACATTATCAAACGCATTTTGAAAATTTGCTCAGCAAGATTCAGTTAGAGGTACAATATTAAATATCCGTACAATTTTATCAACCGGTTAGTTTTCGAATTTATAAACTTGCTTTTCGTTGGGTGCGCCGGTTTTGAGATAAAATTAATTCGATACTTTGTTACGATTTGAAATGTTCTGTGTTATCTGTTTCTCAAACATTTTGTGGTTCTTCATTCAAATTATTATTATTTCGACTAAATTTATATGCCCCGAATTGAGAATTGTCGATGTAAACCATGTTTTCTTTCAACAAGACGAGGTGCGACACATCTCGTCTATTCGTAAATTTTTTTCTGTTGCAACGGCAGTTTCTTGGGCGCGTTATTTCGATGAATGCTAACGTCAACTGGGCGCCAATACCATGGATCTTACTCCCTTGGACTTTTTCCTACGGGATCACGTGAAACCTCTGGCTTACAAAAATAAGCCAGAAACAATTCACCACCTTAAGTGGAACACTAAACGCACCATTAGAAATATACGAAAAACTTTTCTACAAAGGATTAAAGCATACGAGAAAAAGACCCAGAAACAAAATTGATATCTATAAAGGATCAGAATGGACAGTTAATAACCAGTGAAAAAGACATAGATAGATCTGAAGAATATATAAGGAGGATATAAGTAAAGAAGGAAATTTGAACCTAAAGCAAACACCGCCAGAAGAGATCATAACAGAAATAGAAATAGGAAGCATTCGGAAAGTTGAAAATAGCAAAAGTTGCCGTAGTAGATGAAATAGATCCGGAACTATTGAAATAACTTGGACATACTGGAAAGAACCAACTCTTAGCAATAGTAAACTTGGTCTGAAAAACAAAAACCATGCCGAACGAATGTAACACATTTATTGTACACCCAAAGGAGATGACCCAAAAGATTATAACAATTATTGAGGAATATCACTATTGCGTACTCACTAAAGATCTACGAAAGCATTATAGAAAATAAAATAGGAAGTATCATAGAGACAGTAACTAGCAGCACAAAGCCCACAGCGCAGGTGATCATATATTCACAATACAGCAACTCATAGAAAAAGCTCTAGGGAAGGGAGAAGAGGTGTATTTGGAATTTATAGACACAGAGAAGGCATTTGACATGGTAAACATAGAGAAAGACATCAGAAAATGTTGTGGATAAACATGGAGTTCCGTAGGGAGGGGTACTGTTTTTAAGTCTCGTTGACGAAGTTATAAAACAAAGCTGGAACTAAACATCTGAAGTATACAATAGAATATCACAATTTACATAAGTTAAAATCCAAGCCTCTGTGTATTGGGGGATGATATGGTACTGGCGGCTAAAAGCGAAAAAGAACTTGAACTGATTCTTATTCTCAATAAGAAGAAAGCAAAGGTAATACCTGTCTCCCATAAGGAAAAGAAAATAAACTTCAGAGTTAGAGAAGAAATAGTGAAACAAGTAGGTGAATTTCAGTATCTTGGAATGATTATGAATAGTAAAGGCACACAAGAAACCGAAATAGGAAATACGATTAAAACAAAAGATATCAAAATAAACAAAAATAACAGTATATAATACTATATATATGTATAACCGATGTTGACGTATAAGGATGAGAATTGGCCAGAAGCCAGAAGAACAGATTACAGCCTGCTAAAATGGGGTACCTAAGAGAGGTATTGAAGGTAAGAAGAATAGATAAAATAAGAAATGATCCCATCAGAGAAAAAGCTAAAACGTAATCATTGAAAAATAAAATAGAGGAAAAGAAATTAAAATGGACAGGGCATATAATACGAATGGACAATAGAAGAAAGGTGAAGAAAGTATGGGAAGCTGGAAAAGTAATCAAAAATGGTAAAGAACGACGTAGAACCACTTAGAACAACAGTGAAGCGGAGAAACTCAAATGTAAAAGAAAATCGTGGAAAGAAGCAAGAAGGCCGCAAAACATGACTTATCTCTGTGAAAAGGTGTAACAATAGGAAAAGAGGATGATGATGAGAAATATACCGAGTCTCATTCGAAACTTCTGGTCCGCTAATTAGAAAACGCGATAGTAGCTAAGGAAGGTAGGCTTCTGACATTGTATTTCGAAATGATCAGCTTTGGAAATGCAGGAAGTGAATCGAATAGATAGTGATACTGATATTAATCCGGCTTAAACAATCGTTAAATATCCACTTCACTTTCATTAAAACCACAATTTTCCGACATTAAAAAACGTAATTTCAACTACCATCATGTAAAACCTGCATTAACCAATTAAACTATAGGGTACGTGTAACGAAGATATCATTACCGCTTCATAATGCCATATTGCAATATTACCACTATGTATTACAGCACATATACGTAACGCAATTTCGCTATCAACGAAACAAGTCAACGTTGCAATCGCTGCCCGCGACACGTTTCATTCATTCGTCCATTCATGAATACATAAAGGCCGGAACCCATTGACAATCTTGCATGCAACGCGTCGCGTCGCGCATCAACTATTCATGGATGTGTTGTATTTGCATGCCGCTGGCATGTCAAGGATATTTTCGATCGTTTTCTATTGCCCGTGTTGTTGTTTCATGTTCGGTCGTGGAACGAAACTATATGGACAGCGCGCTCTATGTCCAGGACGGATCATTTGCATTGCAAGTACAAGGTGTGACAATTTAATTCTCACAATCTGAAGAGATTACGTGAGGAGATTACGAGATTGATATTTGTTCGGAGAATTATATTATATCTGAGTTGTGACTTGGCAGATTGGCTAAAGGAAGCGCCGCGCCAAATTACGACGGCATTACAGCGAAACGCCTTTTTACCAAAGAAGCTTATTGCGGTGAAATAGGGTAAACATACGAGGATTGTCCTGGAATTAGCCGAGCTAATAAAATACAAAAAATTGGGGAAAAAATAACCCTTTTAGCTCGATACACTTTTCTCATTGATGTTCAATAGCCTCAATAGTGAGAACCGTCGAGCTCCTCAAAATAAAATCTTTTACCATCAACCGATTTTTTCAAGCCTGAAAAAAGAAAGCAATCTGAGGGGCTAAATCTAGCGAATAGGAGGAAGTAATCCGAACTTTAAAGCTACCACGATAACGGATGCGTGAACCGGTGCGTTGTGTCGATGAAACAACACTTTCTTTTTGGCCAAATGTGACCATTTTTTCTTGATTTCATGACTCGTTTACAATTTCAGCGACAGTGTTTACTATTGATGGCTGTGAAACAAATAAATAAATTCTAAACAACGTAGCGTCTTGAATCTTCAAACTCAAGCTTTAATATTTTCAACCATAGTAATTTTTTTCAAGCAGCAACCGCCATCTATGCGGCCGGTTGTGTACTTCTGGGACTCGTATTTGCTTGAGTTTTAAACACAAATAAACTAATTGATAAAAAATCCTTTAAAGTGTTGTAGAAATACACTAAACCTGATGCAATTAAGGCTTAATGGATATGCACCTATGTACCACAAAGGGATCTTTTTTTGTGAACTTATGCATTTTTGTCTTAGCACCTTCATTGATACCACAATATACCGGTTGTCCGTTTAAGGATGAACAGCGGCTTTATCTCAGCAATGGTAAGTTCTACAGAACTCAAAAAAGAATTTCATCGGTAAAAGTAACCAAGAGCATTTCATTAAAAATAATTTAAATGATCGGAATTGATCGCTAGAACTGGGCGACTGATGTGAGAAAGTAGAAAAAGCATAACTTTTCGGAAAATTGAAATGGAATGGTGGGTTAATATTACTGTCAGTGCATGACCCACGTGATGTGTCTTAATACCAAGTAACTAATTCTTCTAAATAAAATGAAGGTACAGTACCCCGATTAGCGTCCCCGATACGTTCCTAGAAAACAAAGCGAGCGTAAAGAAAGGCATGGTAGGAGATAGAAATGAAAACAAGGGGTCTGGGGGAATTACAGCGCTACGATAAATCATCACTTTTTGCTAATGCTTTCAGTTCGGGGGATGAATGAATCGAGACAAAAATTCTGTGATTTTTTATTGAATTCAATAGAACTTACCTTTGCTGAGATAAAGCCGCTGTCTATCCTTAAACCTTCATCGGTGTAAATGAGACAACTACCAAGTATATTTTTGATTAAGCCTACCATCATCAACAGTAAAACTGAACATTTCAACATTGGTGCGGGCGAAGTATTGTGATAAAGGTTTTAGTGAAGTGATTTAAGATTTTCGACATTCATCATTGGTCAACTACATTTTTTTAAATTATTCAATGTACATCACTCGACTAATCATGCCATCATGTGACTAAGCGTGCCGTGCATTTCATACGATTAATCATAGCAAGTGATAAGCAAAATAATAATAATTCGTATGCCGTTAAAATGATCTGTATCCATATTAGTTACTGTCACATGTCTAGATTATTATATATGGTTAGCAACATGGTATACGTAAACCCGTTCAATATTGTACAAATAATAATTATAACGTATGGTTATCGAAAAGGAGTGTGACACCTAAGCAAGCAAAACCATGAACTTCACAAAACCTTAAAAAAAAATAATAGATCAATGTCTAAAGGACTCTTTAAATTTGAAACAACGTATGGGTTAAAATATTCGGATCAACATCGACCAATTGCAACAGAAACAATGGCAGAGGATGAAGAACATCTAATAGGAAATAATTAGCGAAAATCTCAGAAAATCACGATTTTCGTGTACCGATTTCAACCCTCAAAACCACTTTTTAACAGAAACCAAGTTTCTTTAAACTCTGAATTTCCTGGTTGAGCATTCTCATGCACGTACGCATTACTTCCAAACCGATGCCTTTCATAACTCAACCATAATTCAAGCTCCACATGACGATATTAAAAATTAAGGAAACGGGAAATAATAACAGATAGTGTACCGACCCTGCGCGCCCATCCAACAACATTACGAAAGATAAAATTGGAGTTGCTCGGAGGTTAGGTAATTGGCTGTTATTTTGCGGTCATTAATAAATCAATTCGAAATCGTTGCTTTGATTTACTCTTACAGGATAAATTGTTTTCTTCGGTGCACGAATAGAGGCCAATAGATTTGAAATGAAACAATCATGGTAGCTGTTTTTCTTTATTTTTTCTTTAGGGCAAAATATTTCACGAAAGGTGAAGGATTTTTACGAAAACTGTAACATGTTTCACACAATAGTTCACCGGTATTTTGTTTATTTAGGCACTTTTCACACAAAAGGGTATAAACAATACAACACCAACAACTGTGTAGCTTTTTACGAGAGCAATGAATCAAATTGCGATATTGTCTCTTCATTCCCAAAGCATTTTAGCATCGTAGCTCTGTTCAATTATACAATGATCGATAAAAGCTTTCGTGCAAGGTAATTATCAGCTATTAGCGGGATTTTTTTTTTTTTTTTGAATTGAAGGTACGCCTCAATTAAAACCATCTCTAATGAACATTCTACACCAGCATTAAAAAAAAATACATTTTTGAATTGCACGTAACATTTAGAGGTTAAATTTTTAAAACGACGGCTTGTGGTAGCCGATTTTCCAGTTATCCTCTCGTATATGGCGTTCGATTATTTGACTACGCAAAGTTTACACTGACGACACCAGCATTGGCACAATAAGTGATATAAAAAATGTGTCTGGATTGTATAAGCAATACCGTTTATTTAATTTTTTATGGTTTTAACTGATAATTAAGAAGTGAAATTATGTTACGTAGTTTAACAAAGATCTAATTGATTGTAAAATGCCGTTACTAATGTTTAAATAGTAATACTGTGCATTATGCCTGGATAGTTAATTAATTGATGGAATCTATCACTGTGACCTTGTAGGCTAAAGGAATATGGGTGATTCGGCAAAATTGGGTGAATTATGCTGTATCATTTGAATTGGGCATACGTTATGGTTGAGTGACTAAAGATAAGTAAATATTGCGACTTCCCAATCTAACGAGATAATAATTGAGAATGCTACATATTAAACAATGATCTGGATTTATTTTAGAAGTAATTTTGTATATCTTCAGAATCTGCCAGTTGTTCCAAATTCTCCATCATTCCTTAAAATATCAAGACTGCCACCAAAAACAGCTATTTTGCTGAAGAAATCTGTTTCCAATTATGTGCATTCTACAGTGAAACTTTGTTTTCTAAATGCTGCTTAGCTGATGATGGTTAAAGGCATATGCTACATTACATTTTGATTCGTTCATATATTACTAATTCGAAGGAAGGATTGGAAGGTGGACCGAATCCAACAAGTTGTTCGTTCACGATGCTTTTCCAAGAAAATGGTTGCTTGTTTCTTTCAATTAATGTTAAATGGTAAACAACAATTTAAACTGTCGATAACGTCGCATCATTCTTCACCGTGATAAAGCCAGCTCTCACACAGCATCTCAAACAATTGATTATTGGAGGCAAAAAGACGTCGAATTAATGTGTTATGACCGGTATTTACCTAGTCTATCACTTAACGACTTCTTTTTGTTCCCGAATGACGAACAAATAATGTGCAGACAGCGATTTCTACCAACCCAAGAAGCTGTTAAATATTTGTTGAATATTGCTGTTGAATATTTTTATTATTTCCAGCAGTGTACGCCCTTAATTCTTTACCTGTCGTTGCATTTTCTAGTAGTCCACGTTATTCAAATTACGCATGTGAAAGTCATTTTTAAATTAGATTTCCTGAAAGTTACATTATTAGTAACCCAGCCCTTTCTTCACTGTTGTCTAGTCGGCTGCTAATGGACTATTCAGAGTGCTACATATTACTTTAGCGTCCAACGTGTATCTAACCAAATTACGAACTGCAGTGTTCGCCTGAGAATATCCCATCAGGGGTCGCGGAAGCGTTACAGGCAGTGGCTTTTTGCTGATTTCACTTGATTCGATTAGAACGAAATCTCACCAAGCGTACACTACTAAACCGGTTACAATTGACGTTGTAGGTATGCTCGGGGTACTCGCGTCCCGACGTTTCATCCCGAAATATGAACGCTGTTCCTACACGATGGGTAGGGTCCTCGAAATTTCATTTTGCTCCTCAAACGTTTGCCGCCGCAACATAAAGAGGGTACGTACCGGTTCGCTTAATGGAATTTCAAACGATTCTTTGTGATTCATCAGAAATGTAGATTGCGTAACTTTGTGAAGTTTGTGTTCGGAATCAGTACTTGGGGGGTAATGTTTCAATACACCTGACCTGTGGTGATAAAAGACCCAAGCGTGAAAATTGGGTTGGGCTTTTTAAGTATTTAATTCCTTTATCCGCACCTAACAGCGTTCAGCTAACAGTAGTCATTCTGCATCCGTAATTCGTTTGAATTCTAGTTATAATGCTTTTCTTAAACACGCAGCATATAGCAGCACCTTTGAAAATCCAATATTATAGATAACATTTTGTAAAACCTGATGGAAATTGATGTATACGATTTAACACTAACTGTTCTTCGATCCTCCAAAGCAATGGCCGCGACATGGCCAGTACAATGAAAGAAACAAGCAACCGTCCATATCCAAGTTTCATCACCTATTAGAATGTTGTATACGACACGAGCTTTTTCTTGTGCTTGGATTAAATTATGCAGAAACCATAAATATCGTGCAAAATTATGTTGAGCACAGTGTATGTATGTTTTCCAGTAGTAAGGACAAACATGCAATTTCAACTACAGTGAGTACCAACTTTGGCCCGAAATCGGTACTAATAACGTACGTAGACTGCTAACGTAAATATCCTGTATCTACTGCAGAAATTATGAAAAGGAAATATTTTTAGAAAGTTCAACTTTCTAGTCATCAACGAAAACAATAAAGCATTAATAATTTCTAAACACATTGGTGAGAGTAAACTTTATAGAAGTAGATTAAACTTTTTCAATTTGTCAATCGACGGCGACGTAAAACCTTCTTCGTCATCCGCTTCCGAAACATGCGACGTGCGCTCAAGGTAAAAAATTAATTATGAAAAAAAAACTAGAGCTTCACGCCTCCGTCCGCCCACCGAGAATGCCCAAAACAGTTGCCGAACTTTACTTTTTGGATGTCTTCCACATTCCTCTCTGCTAAATAACACGTCAACCCGCCGACCTAAACGAACGAAACCGGGAGCTCAACGCAAACAACAAGCACACACACCTATATTGAAAAATAACATTTCTCCTTTTGTATACGCGTGTAGATAGACTTCGAGCGGTAATGAGACCAGCAAACAAACGTCGCGCAAATACCACCAACTGCGTTTTTCCGCCCCGCTCCGCTTATATACCGAGTGTTCTTTGATTACTTATGAAAATATTTTACTTGTTGGAATCGAAATGATGGCACTCCTTTGGTGTTTAAATATAAAGTTTTCGTGTCATTAACTATTCTGAAAACGCCCTTTAAATGTTGGCATGCTCTTGTGCTTAAACACGTTGTGCTAATTGTTCTGTTGACGTTCTTTTGCTAGAATTTTAGGGCAGTATAAATAACAAAAATAAATACTCCACAAGTTTTAAAAAATGTAAATTTTGTATTTTTTTAAAGGGTTTGGATAAGTGAAAGCCATATACGCTGCTTCTTTGACCAGCTTACAGATCTTTTAATTTCCCTCGATCTCTTGGTGGCTTGACGCCCACTAGAAAGTACGCCCTTTTCGAGTGCCAATTGCCTTTCAGCTCACACTTCTGGCGTGTCCCGTAAACTGTGGACTTGGTCGCGCATGTATGGTCGCGATTGTATCTGTGAAAATGTTTATGGTTGCACCTCGTGTCCATTTCTCAAGGTTTATGACACACTGTATGTAGATCATTTTGCTTTTAATTTTAGGACGTACGGTTCACAAAAATTTTTTTTAGAAGAATGCACGTTAAATTGTTGTATTTTACTACTTCTGAAATACCTTAAAAGCAATTTCGGCAATGAACCGATTAATGAAAAGGCGTCTCTACTTTAAGATCTACTCGAAAAAGGAGCTCGCGGAGTACCTAAATTTGTTAGGTTGACAGGATTGTGTAAGTCTGCTGTATACAATGGCACACAATGCAACAAAGACGCGTTTACGTAGGATAACTGGCTGAGAGCGGCCCTAGTTCAGGGTTTCGAAAATCGGCTAGTACATTTACTAGACAACAGAGAACACATGTTTACTGCGATACCGTTCACCAAGCACTTATGTGGCTACAACGCAAGCGTGCATAAGAAGATACCAGCTATCACAGACGAGCGGTTTTAACAAAGAATCAGATTTTGTGATGGAAATGGAAATTCCCTAAAATTAAGGTTTGAGAAGAAATTTTACGACGTGGTGCGTATAATCACCAGAATAGTAGACAGCACACGTTACTATCTCATTCTAAATGAATGCCTCCATCAAACAGCCAATACTTTGTACCCTGAAGGCTGGACCTTACAGTGAGATAACGCCAGATGTCACGTCTCGAAGTATGCAAGTATGCTTGGAAGGGAATTGAATCGGAACAATCTCGTGGCTAGCAACTCCTCCCCGGGGACGAGGCATAATGAACGACACCTCGAAACAGGCCGGAATTAATGCCAGCTGTTTCGAGTGCCAGAAGACTGGTAAGTTACTACTAAGAGGTATGCACGTCAGTATTCTCCAGCGACTTAACAAATGTTCCCAGTCCAATCGCCTGCAACCTCACAGATACTCCCAGGTACTTGCTAAGGCCACTAATGTCCATGCCGGTTTCGATTCCATCTATTCTCGAACCGTATCATCTGAAGTTTCTTTTAAGTTGAAGTTTGTCTATTCAATACGGTTTTCAACGTCCACCTTTTAAAGCTAATCAAACTTGAGTTACACCCAGTGCGGTGTGCATCAAATAGTTTATCAATATGACCTGTAAGATCTACCCAACAATTTTCTTTTCGCCATTCAATTGTTATTTTTTACATAAAAATGCTGCATTCTTCTAAAGAATAGAAAATCTGTCAAAACAGTTAAAAATAAATACTTTCAATTACCCAGAATAACAGTTCAAAGTGTAGCTTATGTGTGGAGGATATTTTAAGAAAGCACCTTAATTAATATGCTAAGCAAGAATCAAAGCGCAAAATACAACTGTACAACATCTAATGAATTATTATAATCATATTAACAATTCCAGGTAGCATATTTAAATTTATATTAATAATCAACTCTAGAAGGACAAAACGAAGCATTGATTTAGTAAGCTGCTCACTTCGAATAAGATCATTAACGTCATAAAATTCCCTAAAACAAAGATTTGCAATCTACTCCACCTCCCCAAATTATAATAAAGGCAACCTTCAAAATAATCTAACTTCTCAATCCGTTCGTTCAAAGCTAGAAATTTCCAAGTAATTTCACTTTTCATTCAAAATAACGGCTATTCGTAAAGTAGATAGTGGCACTGCCGGCTTTCCAGGTAGACGTGAGTGTTCGCTTGCTTATCATTTTAATTCGAAACGTACACAATTGGCCATAACCAACCACCAACGTGAAAACCTCACCACTGCTAGCTGTGTGCAAGATCCTGTATTAACGGAATACTAGCTCTATGCCATGCAGAGCAATAAAAAATAGCGTGGGCGTCCCCGATAGAGGTTGCAAACGTATACATGGGGGTGTTCTAATACAGTATTCAGAATTGGCGTACGGTTTCCTATTGTTCCCTTGGCATCCGTGTATGGTCGTCGAATTTTGCGAATTGAAAGTGATATGGGGAATTTTATGATAGGAAAAGTAATCTCGTGGGGTTAATACGAGCATTTTGTTTCGATTACTTTTCAAGGATCTTCGCATTCATGCGATCTTAACTACAACGAAATGCAAAGAAATTAGTTGTAGAAGATAGGAAATATTGGCGTAGAATTTAATTGGTGCATAGCGTTTTTTACGCTTACAAAAAATAACAATAAAACATTAAGAATTTGTATACATAGACTTTCTTTTGGTGAAATATACCATGTGATGAAAAAGTTTCGGAATGCTCAAAAATCTCCTCAAATAGGGGTTTCAATGAAAATTTGAAAAAACAAATTTTAGATTCTCTAGAATGTATATTATACATATATGCAATTATTATAAAACTAAGCGGCCCATATCATGCGTATGGGTGAAGTGAGACGCAATTTTGAAATTTGAAATAGGAACCCCTAAATTGCCTCTTAGATTTTACATAAAAATGAAAAATTGTTATGATCAAAGTTGATAGCTTTTAGCATAAAATCTACTTAAAAATAAGGGATTCCTACTTCACCACTGCCGATGGCACGAAAGAGTTACTTAAAGACTTAAGAAGAAGCGGATGATATTCCTAACACTTCTTTTGTTTTTAACTTTCGGGAAAAATCGACCGGCCTATCAAATCCGTTTTTAATCAAAAAAAAAACCTCTCTACCACCAGATTTACAATGATTGGTTACTTCCCCCGAAGATTTGAGGAAATTGTGTCATTCTTTGGTCTCCCATCATCTTCACGTGACCAGACCAGCATAATTGCTTTTGCTGAACAAATACGCGCATTTTGTCTGGCTGGCCACCTCCAGAAGCCCATTTCGATCGCATTTATTCTTCTTTCTAGTTGCTTATTAATTTACCCGGTTTCGCATTCATAGAGAACAATGCTTTTAAAAATGCTGTTGTAAAGCTTTCCATTTCCGTTGCTTTGACATATTATTTTACCACATTGGCAAGTAATGGTCCAACCGCCTGCTAGGCTATTTTGTTAAAAAAATAAACAAAAGCACATGGCACATTAATTTTTTAAACTCCCATGGTCCAGTTTTTTACCTAATATCAATTTGCAAAAGTCCAGTTCACGTTGGTAATTTAAACTTAATTGTATCAAAGTAACTTGCAGTGACCAAAGAAGTTTTGCATAAAATGGTCAGGATTATGGCGAACTCTAGAAATTTCGTTTGTAGCAATGCGAATTTATTCTGTGCGTATGTCTCGCAATTTGATATGTTTTTGTCACAGTTAAGGCTAGTTTGACGTTTAAGAATCGTGTTTCTTAGAAACATCTCCACAAAAATCAAGAGCTGCTAAACATTTGTCGGACTTAAAATCAAAAGTAATAGTAAGCCATTTAATGAATGACAAATATGAAATAATATCTTTTCGTTGCCGATCTTGCTACGGTTAATCAACTGATCATGGCATACATCTTTGGGGATTATTTGGAATCTATCACCACACTCCATAATTGCTCTTCACTATTTAGTTCTATGGCATACATTTCATTTTTCATAACCTCCCAAAATGAAAGATCGACGAGATTAAGGTTGCTAGCCATTGTGAAGACTCTCCATGACCAATCCACCTATTTTTCCAAATTGTCTTTACAGTAATCTCTAATAAAGTGTTCGGTGCATTTTCCAAAAAAATTCGATTGAGTTCGCCTGTCAATCGATTGAAAAGAGATTAAAAAAAAAGTTTTATGAAAAACATTTAAGATATATCTTGAAAGCAAAAGGCTTACGGACATTAATGTATAAGACCTTTTTTTATTATCCTATTTTCCTTTACCGCGTGCTACTATGTATTGTAGTTTTTTTTAATGTCACTCACTATAGCTCAACATCTCCATTCAACTGAAATAAAAGCAATAGATAATGCCTTTTTGTTGATATATGCACCTGCTGGTTTAAATAAGCCGGACATATTCTATTTCTGATTTATACAAATGCTAAGCCAAATATAGCCATTTCAGTAAACCAAAGAAAAAGAGTAAGAACTATAGGAGCGTAATAAATCGTAGAGTTGTTGATATAAGGCGTACTAAGTTCACTTGATGTAGCGATGGACATTATTCGCCGCTGATATTAAAGCGCTATAAAATACAAAATAAGAATCAAACAAGTTCTGATTGTACACTGTGCTATTCGAAAACGTGATTTAATGTCCACCGCATGGGAAACCGGGAGGAAGCAGCGTGACGCCTCTTGATGTAATGGAACGAGTCGCTAGTCTAGTTCTACAAAGCGAAAGTCATAAAATATTTCTCTATGTGGAAAACTGCAGAGAAGGCTCTGCTGGAACCAATTATTCCCTTCTTCCTTGTATAGATGCTTTACAAAAGGAAGTAGACTCGTGGGAATGAAATTCTAAGCAAAATTGTGTGTATAAACTGTTTTTAATTGTAATCAAAACAATGAGAACTTTAATTAAACTGAGACAAATGTAAATAATCTATTGCCCGGCAGAAAAGCCATTTAAATAACAATGTGCAATTGAATTATACAAGCTATCAAAGACATAAATGAATAAGGTACATATCTAGCGGTACAAACTAAACGATAAATTCTACAAAAAAATTAATGTGAGTTACATACGGAAAGGATGTGCACTAGTGGGGACTTGATAAGAAAAATAATTTGAAGTTTAATCACATAAAATAGATTAGAAAAGCGCTTATCAGATCTGAAAGCTGTAAAGTTGACTTTAAATAAGAAAATAGAAGATTCTGTTTTGTAGTTCATCAGCTTTGCAAGAAAGCTTCCACTAATCAGCTCTCTACGAAAAGTTATACGAATATATGATTAGAGAAGAAATGTAAACGGATCCATTCGGAGAAGAAACGCGTCAATTTGAAAGAGAGATACTTCAAACAACAAGGACTAGAATGTAGAATAAAGCTTTAAGAACAGTAATGTTGGAGGAAGACTTGCAGAACCTAATAACAAACCCAAAAACACCCGAAGCAGATTTACAAATGGTAGTTACACTCTGGCTGCAATTAAAAATGCATCACCCCTAAATTGTTGGCGTATTGGTTAAGTTGGTACCAACAATGGAAAAATAGGAAATCTCAAGACTGGTGGGAAAATATTTTAGGTTAGAGATAGGTTAAGTAATTTCTGATTGAACATAGGCCTAAGTTTAAGACTAACTTACACAGAAACACCACTCGGGAGGCTTCTAAGTCTGTTAGGAAAACGCAAAGCTAACGTAAATGATCCAATAATTTAGCAACCGCAATAGATCTGGTAATACCGCAGTGGGATAGATTAGGAACCACCCCGTCTCCATGGTCGGGTATATACGAGGGTACTCTGAAAATTTTCAAGCCTCAATATGAAGATAGCGTTACTGGTTAAAAATATTCTGGTAATATAATTGCGCATACGTTGAGAAATACTTTTGAAAATATCAGCCATGTCGTTTCTGTTGCATTTGAAAAGCAATACGACTACGCAAATTGAAGGCTCTACACGATCATTTCCCACCGTGCAGTTTTGGCCAGTTGAATTTGAACCTGCTCATACCAGCTTAGTCGACGATGAACGTTCAGGACGCTCAAATTGCAACCACTACCAATAGCATCGGAAAAGCTCACAAAAGGGTACTGAACGACCATCGAATTAAGGTTAGAATAATAGCAAAGACTTTGGCCATCTCGAAATGGCGTCTTTGTCATATACTAACTGAAGGTTTGGGCATGAAGAAGCTAACCGGGCGTCGCATGCCACACTTGATCACTCAGAACCAGAAACGCATTCGAATGAACATTTTCAAAGCAATTTAAGTTTTCACGCCGATTAATAACTGTAAATCAAATTTGGACGCTGCGCTACACTCTTGGAGCCAAAGTACAGTCGAAACAAGGGATTGCGAAGGATGAATCGGCTCCGAAAGAGGCAGAAGACTGTTCCATCGGCCGGGAAGGTTTTTTTAAGATAGTCATTGAGTTATATTGATCGACTATCTTGAAAGAGGAACAACAATAATGTACTATGCAGCATTACTTGACAAGCTAAATGCAGAAATTGCGGAAAAGCTAACTCCTATTTGCACTGTGCCTAAAGTATGGTATGAAACTGTAAATGTAGTTTTCTTTTATAGAGCATGAGCTTAAGATGTCAATTACGTAAAAAGAAACAGTTAACCATCGTAAACTGAAGGTATCTACCATTTGTTTTGCTATTAAGAAAATTATTTTATTTTTGTGTTTAATTGAGGATTGTCTTTACAATGATATCTTTTCCATTAACAGTCAATTCCGAGAGGATGCAGCAGACCTTCATTTATCTCAGATAAAATAAAGAAACTGTTAAATCTAACTTGAATGTAGCAACTGTTAATATTTAAAATTTTCAAGTACAATCTGGGAAATATTCTGCCAACTGTGGCATTAGAAGTAAGCAAGAAATAGGTAATCTATTGAAATTAAATTCAGTGCTACTTTCTTACGCCATTCGAAAAGTTCTTTATAATGCTTTTATTAAATAAATCCACTGCAATTTATCCTTTATGCATAATAAGAAGTATTCAACATTCAATTTGCAATTATCATTTTTTTTGTATCTCGCAAATTGCGTTTACCGTAACCTAAAATTCCGTATAAAATATAATGTTCTTTAACGGTATTTCGATTCTGAATTAGTTGATTCGTTAACGGTATTATAAATACCGATAGTCGGGCTCTATCTTAGCGGTCATTCTCAATAAAAACAAAAAAAGAAAGAAAGGTGAAAGAACGAGGATTTACAGCTACTTGTTTATAAGTCAATAGGTTTTTTTTTACACACATACCTACGACTTTTTGCTTAAGATGGCATCTATATAAAGAAAGAAAAGAAAAAAAAACGTTAAACAATAGTTATTTACAACTTTGCGCGAGCACGCGACGATGCTGAATTTCAAGCAGAATATAACAATAAGTGAATGATTCATTGTCTGGCTAGTCGATTATAAATATTAATAGGAGACTCGTTTGCGTCTTTAAACGAAAAAAAGACGTGTACACAATGCGTCGTGAATACCTGCATCGTGTCAGGTATTAACGTACATGTAGCTTTGGAACAATAACAGAGCGCATTGACTCCGTGTCGTGTAATTTTAGAGCTCCGGCAATCTGTTTTAAACCAATGTAAACGGAGATAAGCACACAATATGTTGTAGATTTTTATCAATGAGTTATTTATGGATCGTATGTTGCGGGCCATATAGGTACATTATTTTACAATGGCCAATAAAATAATAAGCCGCAAAAACAATGGGCTGTGACGGGGCAATCACTGGAAGTCGGTAGTTAAGTGTTGCAACAAAAAAAAATACGGGATCGTTGATGTTTATAGCTTTCTAGCTAAGCCATTCATAAAATTCCAGTAGCTATTATAAATAGCCGTAATGCATACATAAGCAAATGGGCTGTTCTTTGTATTTTAACCATTTAACCAAGTTCACATGTAGTGCTATAGGGGGGATCTATTTAAGAGAATATGAACGTGCATTGCTTACGACTATGCAATTTTTCTTTTCAACATTGTACGATACAATGCTTAAAAAACTGAAGAAAAACATTTTTTTCTATTTTTGCATGCGAAATATGTACCTTTCTGCACGAAAACGCGTGTGCAAATGAATTTCATTACGACACGCAACATTTTATTATGTAATGTTGGTATTCTTGATTTACCACGGCTAGGTTAGGCATCTTTTTCTTCCATATGTAGCTTCATAAATGTCCATTTCGAAGCATTCCTGCTCGTAAGTTAGACAGAAACAAGTGTCGAATTTCAAATCTTCCGATACCGGAGAGTATAAGCGGATAAAACCGGTGCGATTGAGATAGGGCGTGTATATGGGAGGGAGCCGAATCAAAACAGAAGCTGATCTTTTCAGGCTCGGCAATCGTATGCCATTAGCTGACGGAAAACATCACCTTGACACCGATGCCGATGTATGTGTGCGTGCACGTACATTGTAGCGTGTACATAAGTTATATGCTCCGATTAAAGGCGGGAGGGAACTCAATGGATGGAGAATACCATGTTCCCTATTAGCGCTTGCTGTGATTCACTCTTATCCTGCGCTAAAAAAAGAAGAGAAAGGCGATATGCGAAGGGAATCTCTCGGATTTTTTCCCATCAGCTGACCTACCTAATTAAAATAATTGGATATCGATGATGAAGGCGTGGGTTGATATGGTTAATGTTATGCGTAACGCCGATGCTCGCCTTTTAGGGCGGTTAATATTAGATTTGTTTTCTTTATATTCCATTTTTACAGAATTAAAATTAAATTAAATCAAGTGAGAAAGGAACAAGCAATGTAAAGGTGTCTCAATAAAAACTGAAATTTTAAGTTACGCGCCATTTGCAAACTACAAAGTTCTAAACCGCCATATTTAATATCTGCCATTGTAAAAGGCAAAGCTTATCAAAAATGTCACCTTACACATTAAAGCCTAGTTTATTTATAACAAAGTTCATTACGAAAAGAATGAAAAGATTGCATACTCATTTCGGTAGGCCCAATGCTCGATCATGCTCGGTCAACTATATAATTAAAAAGCTCAAGCATCAGTGCTCACTCAAAGAGAATACACCGCGTGTACATAAAATATCAGTGCAGAATGAAACATCAGTACGTAATCGAGCGCACATATCACAGGCTAGAGTAGGACGAATTTTAACAAAAAACGTGCATCTATTCAAAGTTCAGCTCACGCAAGAACTACTTGCTAGAGACCATCGGCAACCAATAGAGTTCGTTAGTTGAGTGTTGAAACGTAGTGAATGATGAATATCAACAGAAAATACTCTTTAATGACGAGGCTCATTTCCACATCAATGGTATAGTGGATCTGCATTTTGGACTAGGGAGTGGTTTGGCCCTACTTCTTCGAGAACGACGCTGGTGTTACTCCAACGGTGAACACTTTTCATTACCCGATGCCCGAGTTCTTTTCTGCCTAAATTGGAAGATATGTACGTGGGAAACTGGATGGTGCGATTTGCTGCACAGTACTTGAAACGTCCAAATTTCCAGGCACTGTAATCTCTCTCTCTCTTGAAGATCACCACTGGTTGGCAAGATCGTACGATTCTATATCGAATAAATTATTATTCTAAATTTAACTTCTTATTTAGTACTTTATATTACTAAATATCGTTGTCCAAAAATGACAGTTCTCATTGACACAGCTTTATGTCTATATTTTTTATATCAGGTAAATAGAAAATGTCAACAAAATGCACCCTAATATGTGCATTAGCTAGATACTTTCCAAAACATTGTTGTTAGATTTTACGTGAATCTCCCAAAAAATTGCCAGCATACTGGACCATTGTTATTCAATGTAATTTAAATAGAAACTTTTTATGATGGAGTAATGCACAAATAAAATCTACCCCGACATTTAAGATGGACCTACTCACTTCACTGAATTCGGCCTTCTCCTGGTTTTGATTCACAAACATCATCCTCAGTTCTGTCTTTTTTACTACATAGGATCAACGGCGGACTTCTACGCCGCAAGTTAAGCTGTTTGAATGTGTCTAAAAGGAAATTTATTAACCTCCTGACAGTTTTGCCGGAATTTGATCGTATACTGACGACCCCAAGCCTCGCTTCAGGTAGATTTTGTTTTAACTTGTCCATAGTACCTCTCTCGGCAACTTTCGGAAGGTTCATCCGCTTATCGTTAGTTGTCTACAACTCATCGTACTCTAGTATATTCTAACCTGAATTTAAAAGGAAAAGGTTCCTCAAAAAATTGTAAAACTGGTCAATGATTACAACAATTCTAGAATAGTGTTGACAGAGTTGACCAACACTCAAGATACTATCCTGTCATCAGAAATCATGGAAAGAAAGCTTCTACACCTTCTAGACCAAGCAATAAGAAATTCGTTTATACAGATAACAAACCTCAAACTTTTACGTTTACTACTCGGTCTATAGTTACGCATTACGTGGGACGTACTCCCCGCACAAATTTTTCGAATAATCAAATCTTGAGTAAATTTTTAATACTAAAATATGAAAATGAATTTACACGCATAACTAAGTATGTCTTAAATCAGCGGCGATTTGAATTAACATAGACAAATAATCGTCTTGTTCCTTCGCTCCCTTATTACCGATATCATTTGTCGAAACTCACGATTAATTATATTTTATATTCTTGCAAATTAGTTTTCAATCACCTTTTTCCTTTCTTTAAAAATACCACATTACAGCGTGTAATATGCCATACGAGTTCGCGATCTAAAGACTAACTCTGAGATCAGCGAGTAGCGCAAGCATTCGATGCGAAGATTTCCTGCAGGACTCGAGGACTTATTGCCGATTGATATTGAATTTGCGAAACTATTGTAAATACAAAATAGAACTTGTTCTGTGCCTATTTCTGGAGAAACGTGACATTAAAAACGAACTTTAAGGACGTGAAGAAAGTGGAACGAAGGCTAGTAATATTGCCGCTCCCTCAGGATTGTGATGACATTAACTAACAAAACGCGAAGGACAGGGAAAGGGGCGCCCTAGGCTATACAAGCCTCTGGAGAAACTGATAAAGAGGTCAAAACCGCTCACCCCGGTCAGAAATTAATTGAGTGCTGCTTTTCTATTTAATGGGCGAAAAAATATTTATAACGTAAATTACGAAATGTCAGTTGGTACCTAAATAATGCATCTTCTCGCAACTGGCAAAACATCAGTTTTATTCATAAGCGCAATGTTCCCATTTAACACTAGTATAGCTACAATTTTCAATACCGCTTTGCGGATTATTTAAAAACAACCTCCCGAATAGGCACAAAATGCAATAACCGCAATACGGGAAATACGGACAGGACTATCCGCCAATGCAAAGTACGTCGCTCACGGGAGGATGAAAATGGCAAAAGGAACCTAAAGGAGGCGTGATAGTATATTTTGAACGAAACAAAATCCCACAATTTTTTGATCACTTTGTCTTGCCAACAAAATCCAACTATTAAGTGGTTAATGATTCTACTGGTAGCTACGTTTTAAATATATAGAATCTCCAATAAGAACTCGATAGACAAGATTGCTAGGCTATAAATAATAAGAGAAACATTTGCAAATATTAGACTAAAACCAGTTTTTGAGGCTTCAGCTCAACGTACAGTGTCAATTTTTTGTATATTTTATTTAGCCTACTATCTGATAGATAACATGTATATAATTCACTAAAAATATACTGGTTCCTTGTGCTCCATCTTGCCCAACTGATGGCCATCAAATTTTATGAAATCTGTGAAAAGGTCAATGAGGACACTGTTTTTTTTACGTGAAAACTAGTCTAATTAGCAATTCAAATGTTATTAAGTTATTATATACCTATAATCTTATAATGAGTGCGCCATTTTCTATTAGACGCTATAAGTATAGATTAAATCGAGAACATCATTTTGACGAGTTGAAGAAGGCAATTAACGGTGATTTATTCTCATTAGCATCGGTACGATGACTTTCGCCGAGGTCGTAAATCTTCGTAAAGGTCACCTAGAAGCTCACTTTATTGATATTTCAAAAGTCAAGAGTCTTGTTTGTTTACTTTCTATAAAAACAAAAATTCAATTAAATGATTAATGAGATACCCTTCACATGCAAAATCATCAAGAAACTTTTGCAAATAACTGTTATAATTTCTGTTATTCTTGTAATTAATATACAGTTTCCTTTTGCAGTACCTTAGTAACATGGAAAATCTTCCGTCAGGAATTGAATCGCGTCCATCCCATAAGTTCCGGCCTGGAAGCCATGGCGTTAAAGTCAACCATAGACTTGACCTGCAACGATTACATATCAAATTTCGAATTCGACGTATTCACGAGGTGAGTCGCTTCGGAGAAATCCGTTCGCCGCGTACCTGCGTAACCCAACCCGACCTCTCCAGTATATAAAAAAAAAAATACAAAAGCTGATACGATCTATTCCTCCTTCTGTTTCGTGTAGGCTGTTCCAACCGTGGGGTACGCTGCTCCGGAACTGGCAAATACTGGCAGTCACGCATCCCGGTTACGTGGCGTTTCTGACCTACGACGAGGTGAAGGCCAGACTCCAGAAGTACATCAACAAAGCCGGAAGTTATGTGTTTAGACTGTCGTGCACTAGGTTAGGGCAGTGGGCCATAGGTTACGTAACAGCGGAAGGGGAAATACTACAGACCATACCGCAAAATAAAAGTCTGATACAAGCTTTATTGGATGGGTACAGAGAGGGATTGTAAGTATTTTGATGATGTTTAATTAAAAAAGGGTGTAGGTACCATATACACAATGTATCGCGCTAAGCTCCAGTCAACCATTAAAGCAAGCATACATTTGTCTCTTGAGCACTCAGGATTGGTGATTAATTCAGTTCTCATTTGTAAGAAGAGAATTTGATTGCGATCATGATCGGGTCATATGTTTGCAATTGGTTCCGATAGATTCGCAGCTTGCAAAATTAATCATTATAAAAATGTGCATTATTTATTGCCAGAAAAGGAGAAATAGCAACATAACACTTGCCACAACAAAAAGATATATCAAACAAAATGTAAAGGAAAAGATTTTTAGTTACGTGGGTGATTAAAATGAATATTAAATAATGATAGCAAGAGGTAGTATGGCAAACAACACAAAAGTATCGGCATAGTTCGCACCCCACGAGTTTAATTGATTAATCGGGGACAGCAGTTTCGAGGATACGTCGATCCTCATTTTTAACCGAGGACCGAAATTCGGTTAGTGTCGGATCGACGTATCCTCGAAACAACTGTCCCCGATTAATCAATTAAACTCGTGTGGTGCGAAGTATGCCGATACTTTTGTGTTATTTATGAACATTAAATTTTGACGAAACAGCACAACTGCCAAAAAGCTCTGGCGCGTTTCTTGGAATTTTTTTCACATATGTGATCCGATACTTAAGGCAAACATGTCCTGAAATAACCATTCTTTATATTATTTGTATTTACAAAATACGAAGCCACAGTTACCTCAGTCCCATCATTGCTTGGCAGCTTTTTTCCAACCTTTTGCGACATAATCTACACTGTACTGTTTTCTAAATTGATCGTTTTATTTAGACTTACATAGTTTCAACTGTGCTAGAGATGCCCAATAAGCGCCTCATTTTCCGCTTTCCAAAAGAATATAAACCGCTTCTATATTTTGTTTTTAAACAAATTCCATTCTATTAGTTCCTGAACTTCCTGTAAACTTTAAGCACTGTAGTTCAGTACAATGGCATTAAATTTCCACTGTTTTCTTTATTATTTAAATCTTAAATATTAATTTTTAATATTTATAAATTAATTTTTAATTAATTAATTTTTGAAGCACCATTCTGTATGACTCTTATTTCATTTCTCACGCAAACTATCTTAAAATGTTTATCCTTGCAAATAAAATAGAGTTCGACTTTATGCATAATTATAATTTTTCAAACGGACGGATAAAGCGCAAACTTCAACGTTAGTTTATAGTGAATACATTATAAATAGCCACTGTTTTTACAGTTATCTGTATCCAGACGGCAGGAACATTAATCCGGATTTATCGTGGGCTGTGCAACAAACGCCGGAGGATCATATAGCCGTAACGCAGGAGCAATACGAACTGTACTGCGAGATGGGTAGTACGTTCCAGTTATGTAAAATATGCGCGGAGAACGATAAGGATGTCAGGATCGAACCCTGCGGTCACTTGCTCTGCACGCCGTGTCTGCAAGCCTGGCAAATAGTAAGTTTTAGCCAATCTATTACCGTCGATATAGCGATTATATTTGAAAATTAATTACATTAAATATACATATCAAATTAGTGTTCACTGTTCCCTGTTTCTTTTTTTTTTACTTTTAAGCAAAATCTGTTATTTTTCTAGTGTCGCATTCTCACATAGTTTACATAATACCAACCCTTCTAAAGGATGTCGCAGCGTTAATTTGGAGATTTAAATTTTACATTATTTGCAAACGCTGTCACTCTAAATGTTTATATTTCACACACGTCATCTAGAAAGCTGTAAAATTCATGATGCAGTCACCCTCGAACAACGTATAAACATTGTCAAAATTTATTACGTAAATGCGCGCTCTGCTACGAACACCATTCGCCGACTTCGTGTTGTTTTTGTTCGAAATCATAGTTGCGAAATTTGAGCTTACTGGTTTTATTCTTGCTATCAAGGGATCACTACGAGAACGTGTGTCCTTTCGGCTGAAAATGTTGCTAGGATGAATGAAAGTTTGACCGAAACTCCTGCAACCAATTATGACAAGAGATCATCGTCGACAAGCATACAAGATTCAATTGACCCGGGAACTAAAGCCTATGGGCCATCAAGACCGTGGTTGCCGATTGAATCTTTGAGAAGGCTGTAGACGAATTTTGTAGAGGAATCATATTCAGCGACAAAGCCCATTTTCATATCAGTGTTGTGGGGAAACCGGTGAATCCTCGTCGTGTAACCGTTTTCGCCTTAAGGTGTGCTTGAGCCTTACTTTTTTGAACATGGACAATGTTGTCAAATGTTGACTAACTCTTTATGATACGATAACCGTTTCTTCTAACAAGATGGCGCTACTTGCCACACTGCCAAAGAACCTGTAAATTTATTATAGAATATTCCGGTTGAATTGGAAAAAAAATCAATAATTTCAAATATATTTCTTTTACGTTTTTTATTGTCCTTGCGCAAGAAGGATATTAATTTATATTATGATTCCTTATTCCATTAGGACTCGGAAGGCCAGGGCTGTCCTTTCTGCAGGGCGGAAATCAAAGGCACAGAGCAAATAGTGGTCGACCCGTTCGATCCGAAGAAATCCCACAACAAATCAAAGTGCGCCGCTACCAGCTCTCTCAACCAGGGCAACGTCGACGACGACGACGAGTTTGAGGTACAAGCCGCAGATTCTTGCACGAATGAATATACAGAATGAAACATACCACTGCTTGCGTTGATTTACACACAAACACGCCAAAAAAAAAGTGGGGCCCTCGCTTCTGTCATGTGTTCGCTTTTTTTTTTTTTGTTCTCTTCAATGTGTCAATTATTTTGGGATGTGTTTGTTGTACTTACTCTATATGTGTTAAGACGCCGTGGGCTATCCGCTACCGAAATTGCTCGTTTACCCCTGGAAGCATGTTTGTTACGGGTTTGGTGGCATAGAAAATAAACAAAGTACGGAGCAGGGTATAAGTTTCGGTGGCGGTGTCGCGGATTGAATGTTGCATGATTCATTTTTATTTTCTGATAGCGCTTCTTAAGAGAATGTTATTTATTTATATGGAATATGTTGCACCGTTTGCTGTGTGATGTTTTTTTACACCTAAGATTTTATGAAATCATATGTACATATTGTGGTATATCATGACGGGTATATCACTCAAAATCACTCCAAATTACTTCGTGATATCTTTAAAATCTCTTTTTGTAAGTTGGCACAAATAATCTCATGCAATTGTTCTCTTTCCGAACACTCTCTTTGACTAAAATTTCATACAGATTTTAATATTTAACTTGGCCATTATTAAATCGGTGCAGTTTTCAATAACATTTTACGTTTTAATCTTTTACATGAAAAAAATTGCTTACTTACAAATTTAACAAGCTGTCTCGCTATATTTCATTCGGTGCCAATTGCACTTCACGATTTATGAAATTTTCTTTTTAAAACGAACTCCAAAGATGGCGTCATTGAATAGGTATTGGAAACTGTTAATGAATAGTATCGAAATATACAAGGTGTTTAACCAGCTATTAATTACACTTTTTATCATTTTTAAGCAAGCTACCAAATTCGCGTAAAACTTTGTTAAAATTATTCAAGGGTCGAGCCATTTCAAGGATTTTAGGCGCACGTCAACTTTTAATTTTGGATTACTTTTATAATTACAACATACTTAAGTGTTGCTGCAGAATTAAAAATAAATTTGAAAATAACTAATAAGTGCTAAAACAAAGAATTGTTAGTAATTTTGCAATAAATACGAAGCTTATCAAAACCTTTCTTCAGTGCCACGTAGGATTTCACCATACATACATATACGTCTCTAATCCACATCAGAAACTGTAGGGTTGTTCTGCTATACGCAGCAACCTTAGTTACTGGTATCACAAATCACAAAATTAATATACAGTCAAGTCCAAAATACTCGATCCATTTGAAATTTTCGTCATTAAAATAAAAAATTATATAATCTTAAGGTTGGTGATAAATTCAATAAAAAAAATTCTGAGAAAAATCAGAATAATACGTTGCTCCAATCAACATGATGTCAGTTTTCGTAATCTTTCCCAAAAAGCTAGTCGAGCTCTACAATATTCCACATGTAGCTGCGGGCATTGGTCTTCTAGACGTTAAATTAGCTTCAGTTAATCGTCGACGAATTATCCATCTGCTTACATGCGCGTTTCTCACTTCGCTCTGTCGATTTGCCACCCCGAAACTGAAAGACCACACATCACGATCATCTCGTTCGGATATTGCTCTTCTGCGCCCTGATCATCTCCTAGTACACTTACCGGTTTCATTCAAACGCAAAGCGGTTCAGTGGACTGCTAAACGTGTGCATTGGCCGCTTTGGGAAACTGCACATGTAAACGATTCCCCACAGGCTTATCATGATATATCAACAGAACACAGAAAATCTAGACACAATAGCCATAATTTTCAGTATTATTTTTTGGTTGCAAAACAGAGGTCAGCAGACTGATTTCTTATAATATCAGTGTCGATCTAAGGTTTTTCAAGTACAAATGAAGATGAAACAAGTAACGGATCGAATTCTTTGCACGCAAGTCTATATAGGTTTAGGAAATTAATTAATTTAAAAAAAATAACTGTGTACATAAAGTTGAAGTTAAACTATGTAAAACATATATTTATTGCTTCAAACTCAGGTTCATGTGACAACTCTCTATTTAAATATACTTTGTCTTTTTCTACCAGATTTTCCTAATCATTTTAATTTAAAAAGACCTTTCGTCCACTAAGAAAAGTAGATATCGCATCCATTGGCTGATGACCAGCAAGCAATTATCGGCAACATTGCAGGGATTCCAATTACTTCTCTGCAGCTAATACCCATTTTGAAAGTCATTGGAATTACGAATCCATCCTTGAAGTAAAAAACATTCTAGTAGGTATAACTACTAAAAACGCCTTGGTTAGATGAAGACATAAAATTGATCAAAAATAGATTCCCCAGCAGCTTTGCTTCGAATGTCAGTCATAGATTAGGCAGACAGTCTCCGTGTAGGTACATGTACATATTTCCAATAAAGCATGAATTTCGAAAAGGAGCACCATTTTCTTACCTAATACATAAATTGCCGGAACCCCAATAAAATGCTTGAATGATTGGCGCCGCTTAATCATAATCATTAAAAGAAGCCAGTAATCCTACTTTGCAATGTACTAACAGTAAGATACCACAATTGTACATATGGTTATCCACATAACTATCCACCCTCTATGTTCAACTAATTTAATAAGTCTTAAAATGTGTATGTAATAATGCCTTAGGTTTATATATTTATCAGATTTTAAGGATTTCCTTTTTTTTTTTAAATTATAACCGAAAATACCAATGTACATAAAGTATTACTTGATTCTTCCCCAAATTAAAAAAAAAAATGGCATATTTAAACAAGCAGGCAAACTATAGATGTTTATTTATTTTTACATTGTCTTTATGGAGCAACTGACGCACGCATGCGGTCAATTACAAAAGATTCCGTACGCCTACCTAATATTAAAGGACATCGAATTTAAACATGCACTATTTTCGTTCCTTTTTTACAAGGTTGGGAACCACAGCATGGATTATTTAGAATCACGAGAAACTAATGAGTATTACATTTTTCCAATATCATAAAAGCTTTCGTGCTTAAAAGAGACTCGAATTCTAAAATGAATTCAAAAATATCTGGTACTTTTTTTGCCATTCCTCTTGTTCCTACGTTCCGTGCTTCCTTATTGGTTAGTTAATGATATATAATCTTTCTTTCGACGTAATCCCATATTCCAATCGGATTTAAATCCGGCGGATGGGCGTAATGAATGCAGTTGCTTAGCTACATTGGTAGTAACCATTCTCGCACAGTATTAGTGGTATGTTTCGGTTCTTAGTCTTGCTGGAAGATCCTTTCTTCGTGCCAAACGACATTCAACGAGAATTCCTAATAAACTGCATGATAATGATGGTAATAATTACCTAAAGATATAGTCAATGCTTTTGCTGACATGTTGTCGAAATGACCTATACATTCTTCGGCTTCTCCGCTTACTGATACTGCTCATAGCTCTCTACATAGCTCTCACAGAAAAGTTGAAAAGTTGAATTAATGGCCACGTTACCTAATAAACAGACAGCGGGTGATGACTTATTACCTAGCTTCCTGCTCCGGGACTGTAGGTACGTCTTTGCATTCCCGCTACATATTATTATTAACCTGTCTATTGCAACCAATACATTTCCAGATAGATGGAAAATAGTGAGAGTTGTACCAGTTCATAAAAAGGGCGATAGTACTTCTGTGTCCAACTATAAATAATTTTGCCAAGGTATACGAGAAAAATAATAATACCCATTCACTTATCTCTACCAATCAGCATGGCTTTATCTCAGGTCGGTCAACAGTTACTAATTTATCCGTGATATCTCAACAAATCAGTGAAGTATTGGATAGGCGCGGGCAGATGGATGTAATTTACACAGATCTCTCCAAAGCATTTGATCTAATTGACCAGGAAATTCTGATCCACAAATTGGACGTGTTTGGTTTTATCCCATCTGCTCTACAACTTATACGTTCTTATCCGTCTCAGCGGAAATGCTACGTAGTTTCTAATGGGTATATGTCTGATAGCTATACCTTGACATCTGGTGTTCCGCAAGGTTCTAACCTAAGTCCACTCTTTGTTTGTATTATTTATTAATTATTTGCTCCTGCAAATAGACTATTCTTGCGTACGTTGATAACAAAAATTTATTTAGAAATTTCAAAGATTATTGATATTAACAAACTTCAGCGTAATTCGGACATACTAGTGGAGTGGTACAAAAGATCTGCCTTGAGAGTGTTGTGTAGTCAGCTATAGTCGTTCTCGTGTATTGTACGCTTCAGCGTGTTATGTAAATGATGGTTAAAACTGAAGTTCGAGGTCTCGGTGTGCTATTTGATTCTGGCGTGACGCGCAAGTCTCATATCTTCACAGTGTATAATGCGCGTCTCAAAATACTTTAAAGATATATAGTTAATTAAGTCCATTCGCAAGGACTAATATTCTGAAGCGGGCTCCAACATACACACTAGCCGCGATCAGCAACAATGGGTGGGAGGATATTTTCAGGTGCAGCTTAGTGCATATTATTATTATTATTGTTATTACTTTCTTTTTTTTTTTTCTTAATATACATACGCGCTGTAAGGCGCAGAACTACTTACCTA
Organism: Oryctes borbonicus; assembly: GCA_902654985.2. Classification (NCBI taxonomy): domain Eukaryota; kingdom Metazoa; phylum Arthropoda; class Insecta; order Coleoptera; family Scarabaeidae; genus Oryctes; species Oryctes borbonicus. Next base: position 2,992,919 of record LR736865.1, read on the forward strand.
TATATAAACACACACATACAAACACATACACAAACTATATTTATTCATTTATTATATATCTAGATACATATTTATTGTAATTATCCTGTTATTGGACCCTTGGTCTGTTGGATAATAAAGGCTATTATTATTATTATTATTTACGCATATGTCTAAATATACCAAACGATCCAATATTTGATCTGATCAATTGAAACTAAACTGTCTACACCAGAGACGCCCACACCATTACGGATCCCTCTCTGTTGTAGTAAATTTCTTAGATCGAAGGTCTGTGTTTGGTGAATACTGCCATGGCAATCAGATACATTAGGCTTCCTCTTATTTGTAAATAAACGAGGCCAAATGTGACCACTCTTTAAAAATACTTGTTGGACCACCACGTTTCTTGTAATATCGTGAGCAATTCGATCGCGAGTCATGTCAAGTTTTTATTGATAGAAATACAAGAGCTAAAACCATATATTTCCGGGTATTGGCAAGCTTTTCTCCATGTTCAACTAGAATTGCTCCTTGCGTTAAACTTTCTCCCTTTTAACCCTTTAAACGGTAATCGTTTTAAGGATCTTGAAGATCTTGTTTCGACGAAGTCGCGATTCCCATTTCCACGGCACAAGGTTGTGACTATCTGTAGTAGCCTTCGATAATCCTTCGCCATATTAGCTAACACATAGAAAACATTAAAAATGGTCGCCCTTTTCCGAGGTGAGATATTCTGAGGCAAAGTGCGGCCCACATTGTTTCCTGAATAGTCATTATTTCAGAAATTTCAAGCGTCTGCTAATAAGATTCTACAAGTTAGTCGGTAGGTAGGATGGTAGGAATTTTTTGCTGTAACACTGAAAAGTACAACTGCATATAAAAAATCCACAACACTTTTAACACATAAAACACGTGTTATAGGTAACTTCTTCACCGGCCTGATATAAACAACATTCTCTACTCGTACCCCTTTCCAAAAATCCATGATCCCATCTTCATATTTTAACAAATTCTCACCTTCGGCTACAATTCACGTCACTAATAAAAAGTTTCTTTCTTCCATTATATTTTTTATATTTTCTAAATCCACCGTCTTTCCAGTGTTCAATTTCATCGGTGCGGACTCATCTTCACTGCACGCGTTACAGTTCTCTCAATTCTTCCCGATATTTCGCATTTTTGGCCCAACGATTTCTTTTTTTTTGGTGTAGATTTATTATTAATTCAAGCATATCAAAGGATATGTATTTTTCTTTACGACACATGCGCATTGCAAATAATTGAACGCAAGTAGGCGGAACTGTAAAAGGGTTTACCGAATTGGTAACATTTAATTTCAACAACTCTGCGCTGAAGGCAGCGTACGAAAATTATCGTGACATTCTTTTTTACAATATTTATTGGGTTTGTTTTGTAATTGTTTAACCCTTTTGATCGAACAGTTCCAGCAATACAAATTCGTCGTTTATAATAATGCTGTGTTTCGAAATTGTTCTATCAAAGCTTCGGTCAATCAAAAAATAAATTCATTATATTTTCTCGTAATTTTAAATTGCTACTAACATGCTGTAATTTTAAAGAAAGGAAAATGCTGCGACATAATCGAATGTTTCAATTTGATGTTCTTTAACATTAGGTAGATGTACAAACGTTTTAATGTTTTTATATATCAACTTGGTTATTTGAAAACATTCAGAGTTGCAATCAATACAGCAGCTAAAGCGATAGCTACGAAGTACGTTGAAAACACGCTTTAAAGAGCTTAGCGATATCACAAAACAATTATACCGTCCAGAATACATTTGCAGATGTTTAGTAATCTGCAAACGCGTTCCGCCCACGCGATGCGATTGTAAAAAAAAAAAATAAATATATATATATAATTCGTGATTTCCGGACGGCAAAACAAATTGAATGGATGGTCAGTGTTTATTTCGAGCCCATTCAATATCTCCTCTCCAGCTTTTGCTTATTTTAAAGCGTTTTATTTTTACAGCTGCGTAAATTGAAACGTTCTTGAAGATAAATATATTCGACTGCTATAATTAAAATTATCGTCTCTTTGATAAGTTCGGCAGATCGAAAATAGATTAACATTGAAACTCATTAAGAAAATAGGAAGCTCATGTTTACTCGGATCTTTCGCCATTTGCGAATGAATGACGGGGCCCCGAAATACGATTTCAATAATAGAATAGCCGATGTAATGCTGTAAACGATCTTTATAGTACGCGTTTGCTGTTGTTTATTTTATTCACGGACGCTTTTCTTTGCGTTAATAGGCCCTCCGTGTATTTTAATCGGTGACAATTTTATTTATTCGGACGTTGTAGCGTAACTATTATTTTTATGACCAGAAAAAAAATATCGCTACGTAAGGGAGATGGGCATCGATATCTTCTCTCTTGCTCTCCTCACCGCGTTTCGTTCGGAAATTAATCTCTGACCATACCTTACACTTTGGCAAGATATTCTCACATTTGTTCCCGATAGTGGGAGATATACGAAATTTGCAACATCCATGCGAAAAGTTGTTTCAAAAGAAAGGTGAAATTAGAAATTTAATTTCTGGGGTATTTCGATCTGTAGCCTCGCGAACAATTTGCCTCGGCGTTGTCGATTTTTCGGAAAGAAACTCATGAATTTCGCATTTTCTAATCTGGCTACATCGGTTCCCGTTTCATTTGTCATGTGGGGGGCCCTTGACTATTGAATTGAAATAAATAAATAACGTTAAAAGATGCAGATTCGTACACTTGGAATAAAATGTATCCGGACACCCAAGAAAGAGAAAAAAGGACGCCCTCGGTCGCTTGGTGTGTGGCGAGAACACGCCGTATTGTTCTCCGTTTCTTGGGTGTCCGGGTGCTTTTTATTGCAAGTATACATTATCTGGTCACATCATATTTTTAGATTATGTTATTTTATTATTATTACTAATTTGGAGATAATCTTTTGGCTTTCCTTTATGTATTTATGAAGGTTTATTTTCTTTTAAAGAACCAGTAGGGAGAAGCATAAATTTTGCAACATTTTAATATGTTTCCCGCATGCATATATGGCGGCACTAGCTAAACATGATCGCATCACGCTGGCAATCTAATCGATTATTCGTAAGAATTGCTGCCAATCGTTAATAAGCGATTGCTTCTAATGAACGCGGCGCCCTGTATCACTAATATGATATTGCACTGAGGTTGCCACATACTTGTTTTTTGCTAAAGAACTACACGAAGAAATCTTAAAATCAATCCTACCGCGGTAGGGTAGCACTTGGTCAAAGTTGACCTTCAAAATCATACCTCATTGCGCATTTCAGCTTTTTTAACCCAATAGGTTCTAGGAAAAATGTTTCTAACCTTACTAAACTTTCGTGACTTCGTGTATATAGAGGAATCATTGTACAGCATTCACTTATTAAGAAAATCGTCTAAGACTCTCATGAATAACCTCTCTACGTGTGGTTTTTTCGCCACTTTTTGCACACCCTGTATAGCTTATTATTGAAATACGGACAAAAAAACTTCGGCCGGTAGTTTTTTGGGAAACCAACAAATATCTTTATTATTACTTATATTATAGTTGAAAATTATTGAACGGAGCATTTGTTGCTGTATTAGTAACATCAGCAGCAGGAGGTATTTGGTATTAATATGCAAAATCATCATGCAAACACTAGTTCGACTCATAGTAGAAATGTCTTTCGGGTGTTGTCGCGTACTTGATGTTTGACTTGACGTTTCGCTGATCCTGCTGTCAGCTTCTTCAGAAGGTTTCTAAAGACTGTCTTTAGAAATCTTCTTACGCGACAACACCCGAAAGATATTTCTACTATGAATTACGGTCGTGAAAGCCTACACTCAACTAGTTCGACTCCTTTATTTTGCATTTCCCACGGCCCTTCCAAATTGTTTTGTACGGTTTGCAATTACATCCTTCGAAACATAAGTTAAATGGTGGGTGTAGTTTTTTTAATCTGTGCGAAAGAACTAATATTTTGAGTTGTTTTCCTTGAATTTCATATTACAATTTTCGTGAAAACAACAAGAAAGTTGCGCAACACCGCTTGCGCACTTTTAAGAATTGTTTCAGCTGGCGGTTTTTGAACGGTTTGGGAATCAGTTCGTAAGCCATATTGTGCGCATGCATCAAGTTTACGCCCCTTTGGGAACGTTTCCTAAAACCGATGAAGTTGGTACAATTTTAAAATCGGTGAACTGTCAGCGAACGCAGGAATTGAAAAAGTCAAATTATTCCTTTTTAGAACTTAGATCATTTTTTTCGTTTTTTTTTGTTTGTTTGCTGACGTGCCCATAATGTTTCAAGTATCCCATTTTGTAAATAAACTCAATTGAAGCACTTCTATATACAGTTGCCCCGTTTGAAATGAAAGCACCTTTGTATAACCCATATTTTAAACTATTCAAAAATTCATTTACATTTTCAAGGCATCCTCCGATTATTTTTCGAGCTCCAAAATAGCAAAAAAAATTATTAAAAATTTTACTGCGCCACTGAATTCAGAAGGTCCTGAAATTAGTTTTAACTAACATTTCATTCAAATATGTTTCTTAATAAAAAATTACTAGGCGAACCTTACCGTGCATTATTTCATAAATCGCCTTCTTACGAATCTATTGTCCAAGATAGATCAAAATTTATATTAAAAAAAAATAACTGAACTTACTGTTAAATACCACAAAATTGTAAAAAATTATTAAAAAAAAACTAACTACAATAAAAAAAAATTAATACACTGGTAGGTCTTACAAATTACAAATTTTACAGGCTACGTTAGTTTTTAAATAATTCTCTCCCCTTTACTTTTATTTATTCAATTTTTGTATCAATTTTTGTATCTTTAAAAAAATGTTTTAATTGTTAGTGCATTGTATAGTTTGATAATAATAATTCGTTGGCAATTTATTTATCAATAAATTTATTTGAATTAAAAAAAATCGCTGATAAAGTTTTGCTGTTTTCGAACTCGAAAAATAATCATAATATGCCTTGAAAATTTGGATGAACCTTTAAAATTATGTGAGGAGCTGGATTTTTCGATCAACTATATATTTTTAAAAAATGATTTCAATTTAGGGGTGCTTCCATTTCAAACGGGTTACACTGTATATAAGACCAGAACGCTGTTTATAATATAGCTTCTTTTAAATCTTTCAATTGAGGTGATTGAATTTGAAATTGTGCGCGAGAAAAAGTTTTTACTATAATTTAATAATAAAATCGATCATACTTTACATTCCGAATGAAACGACACTGTACATGGGAAAACATAGAGCGTGGAAGGAAAGTAACGGATAAATTTATTATCTTTGTTAATATTTATTTTCTTGACACTGTTTTTATCAATTTTTTTGATTATTTTATACCGTTGAAAACGGAATAAAAAGTACTACTGAAATTAATAAAAAAAATAAATATGTTGTCATTTAAAAAAAAACATCTGATGATAAAAACTAATGACCTAACAAGATGATAATGATGTAATTTAACGTAAAATAATTGAAATCTTTATACCCCTGCAAGATTTTTTCAAAAAAATGAATATTAACAAAGATAAATGAATTTATCCGTTACTTTCCTTCCACGCTGTATATACTTTCGCTTGAGCTTGTTTCCTTGTTCGATTACTTTTGTTATTATACATTTAATTGTTATATGCTTAGTTATTGAAATACTATCAAAGTATTGACTGAAGTAGTCTGTTAGATAAAATAGAAATAGAATATTTTCAATTCTTTTGAAAACTAGTAAATATAAATGAAGAATATTGTTATTTACTTTTTATTTTCAATGCATCACAATATTTATTATTTTGCCACTATTTTCGCCAGAATACTCAAGAATACTTTATGCATTAGTATTTTTAAGAAGAACATCCTGTAAATATAACATTTAACTAATTTAATGTTTCCAGTAATTAAATTAATAATATAAGTTATACATATCTATTTTACATTACGTTATACAAAAATACTTCAAATAAATTATTTTCCAAACCCTGTTCCATTTTCTTTCGCTTGCGTTTTTTTTTTTTTTGTTTTTGGGAGCAGTTTGTTTTCCGTTTTGCCAGCAGTAATTTATGTTTGCAGGGGAATCTTTCTTCCGCGCACGATATTTGTTTATTTTAACCAAGATTCGCGTTTAACATCCGTATTTGCATATTTTTAATCAAGCTGATTGCTTTGGCCACTTCCTCACCAAAAATTAATTATTTGCATTGCGTATAGCGACAGTATAATTTGCAAATAATTTTTGCGCAGTTGCGTTTGTTGTTTTCTTGTATTAATTTATTTAAAACAATTCTATAATGGTAAGTATACAAACACACACTTTTCTGTGAAAGATACAGTTCAACATTAACTACTGTAAAAGTAAATACATTCTCAACAGCTGCGATCTGTTTCATGAATATCGCTTATTTTTTATAGGTATTTTTGTATTAAAAAATAATATTTTTTAAAACACCTTAAGTTCATTTCCTGTAAATACTTTCCATTCATCAAGTGAAGAAAAATTTTGCTTTCTGGGCGAAATATTGGAACTTTCCAGAATTACGCAATTAAACTAACTAGCGTATTTTGAATAGAGGGTGATCTATATCACTTTTTGTTTTAATGCAGTTTTCTATACAGCGTGTTCAAATTGTATGGAATATTAATTTTACAGCCGCTATAGTACGTTACATGAAAAAAATGTTCCGTATAAGAATAGTTTGAGGAGATCTAAGAAGTTCTTTGTGTTATGCAAGAATTTCTGTTGCTTTGTTAGTTTTGACGTACTGATCTTTTTTTTCTAATTATAACTGTTGAAACAATTTATCGAAAATGTTACAAAATGCAAACGAAACACAAACAATAAATGTCAAAATTTTAATCCATGTTTTTACTTGAAAAAAAAAATAAAAAAAACCTACACAAATGTTCAAAAATACGCATCATAAACAACAAGACAGTCACCTATGGCGTCACCGAATTCATTGACTTTCTGGATGGGTTTCGATGTGATTTCCTCTCGAATCCTTTGCTCCAATTCTGCAATAATTCCGGAGCTGCTGCGGTAAATTCTCTTTTTTAAATGGCCCCATAAGAAACCAATCACACGCAGTAAGATCTGGTGATCGTGGTGACCATTCTACAACTCCTCCTTTTTCTTATCCAACAGTTTAGGAAAATAACATTTAAATAATTTCTAACATTGAATTGATAATAAGGTGGTGCCCTATCTTGCTACAAATATGAGCATTTAGATTATTTTGTATTATCTCATGTTGAGCCTCCTCATCATTAGGAAGTAGTATACTGTGAAACTGAATAATTTGATTCTGCAATAAATTTAAATACTTATCATCAGAAAGATTTTATTTGATAAAGAATGGGTCGATAATAAGCTCGACGCAAATTCGTGCCCATGCGTTTATTTTTGCGGTTTTTGAGCATGTTGGAAGATTTTGGGCACATCGCACACAAAATCCTAAAGAGGGAAGTCTTCAATTACTTTCATTAATGAAGCCTAATTGATTCTATTATTACTCATCCTTTTAATTAGATATAGATATTCGTTGCTCTATAAAAGTGAGTGCTTTGTGATTTATTTAAACAATTTTGGCATGAATTGTTTCAATAAATCGGTTGCTGGAAGTAAGTAGATCATTTTATATTAAATACAAGCTCACATTGCTTAGGCAGTATTTTTAATAGTAAATGTGCTTTAAACGATTCAAAAAATATCTTTATTATTATTCCATACAATCTGAACACGCTGTATAGGATCTATAATAGTTCCTCTCTCTTATTTGTTTATTTTTTAATTTATCACTAAATACCTCCCACATTAACCTTGTAATTATATTACCTCTAATAAATCCGAATAATACGTATGCACAAACTTCGAGGTAATTAATCCTTAATACCTTCCACTGCTATATTAGCAAAAGCCCGATAGGACTGTAATTAATGTTCTATTAGTTGGGGTGCGTTTACAGTTTATTGGAATTAATACATCCACAAGCTCGCTTATTTTCTAACAAAAGTTGCCCAAATTACGAGGATGTACTCGTGAATTAGTTGTAGAGGAATCTTTCGGTAATTTCCGTGTTCAGCGCCGCATAAATTCAGGTCAAACTTTAGTAACGAAATTATAAACTAGACGGCTAATATAATCGGGAGAAAGTACTTCGTGACAATCGTCTTTGTGGTATTTATAACGAATTATGTTTAGGAATCTGGAGATGTATGGAATTGTACTGCAAGTAGCTTACAGGCATTAGCTCTCTCCCCTAGAAATGAAATATCGGTAAGTTAACTTGTTTTGAATTATAATATTCACGAATCACTTATTTCTATCATCGTAGATCACAACAAAATGTCGAAATAGTTGACGTCACCTTGCACTTATTTATAGATTATAGACTATTTAATGTATAACACCAACATTCAGTAGCGATTGGTGATTACGTAGACGGGAAGGGGCGGACAATGATTCGGTTCGCTCGTGTATTTCCGTTGCATATACACGCGGACATCGAATCGCTGTCCACGCCCTCCCGTTTACGTCATCATCCACCGCCGCTGCTAACATTATTAGTTTCTTAAATTAAAAAAGATTAGGAAGGCATATATGAGTCAAGAGCTTCACGGTTCAATTTTTACCCTAGACAAGGATTTTTAAAATCCATTCTCAAATAAGATCCGTATTTCTTAAGTATACCTCCATGTTACCTGCATTGCCTCCTGCACACAATCGTGAAATACTTCATCCACAGTAAAAATTCCTTCTTTTTTATGTGATTATGCTCTCGATAAATCGATTCATTTAACATCTAGTTAGATCATGTTCCACAAAAAAATTTCTAAATTTCTAAATATTAAATTAGCACAGCACGATCCAACGGGCCATTATTGCTCTACCTCCTATCCTTGGAAGTTGGTGAAATTAGTGTTTTTGCTGCTGGCTAATGTACAGTTAATAGAATGACGATTTTGATAGAAAATTAAAACGGACACCCACTATACCTTTCAGATGTTTGGCAGAACTCAATTTTTTATATAAAAATTTGATAGTTCTGAAACGTTCAGAACGTGATACATACTAGACCGCAAAAGCCCTTTCGGCCCGAATAACGTGGAATATTTTTATCTACTTCCGGCCCAATTTACAAAAACATGTGACAACTTCTGTTATATACTATTTTTATACTAATGTCTTATTGCTTTACGTCCCAAGATACGTAAAATTCCATTGCATCCTATGTAAAGAGCATAACACTTACGTCCCTTCAATCAGAGCAGTAATTAGTAATGATTGGTTTACATAACCGGCAGCAGAGGCAAGTCTGTTCTTACATAATTTAGACTACGACAAAGGTATATTTTTAATAAAAACTCCTATAACTTTCCATTTCAGAACAATAGCCAAATCTGAAATTCAGCTATTTTTCAACATTTTGAAAAACACGTTATTCAATTGTTTTTCTATTAACTGCATATAAACAAGCAGCAAAAACATTACCCATTTCTTAGGAATAGTAACGAAGATATCAATAGCGACCGTGTATACTGGCTGTCCCAAAACTTGGCGTAATTATTCTTGCAAATTACGTTACTAACTTAATAAGGATTTACTTCGAAACAAATATGTACACAAGATCGCGTGAATTTTTATTTGAAAATTTCTAGGCCACTAGTAAGCCTGCAAAAACGAGTTGCGCTTCACGAAGTTAGCAGAAAACTCGTGTTTATTCGTCTTATGAGAATGGGTTCGTATTGCTTACTCGTTTCCCCGAGAGATGACAAAACACGAGTCTGTCTAATCTCTGCTAATTTCCTGAAGCGCATACTTGTTTCTGCAAGCTTATCCACTGATAAACCTTGAATATATTTGTGAAACTATCTCATGCTGGATGGCTGCCGCAAATGTTTGTCGATCCGTTGCGCTTACCATTTCAAAGCATCTTAACTTAAATATTTTATACGTTTTTACAAAAAAATCAAATAAAAAAAAATAAAGTGCGTGTATAGATAACTTAGAAAGTACTCCAAGATTTGAGACAGCCATTGGTTTATACTCACGTGAGCATTTTGAATCATCTGTTGTAACTAATATACGACATTACATACGTTACAATCTTCAGAGTATATGCGAAAAATTTTAAAATTATCATCAGCTTACGTTACCAAAATGCTGAGCATGCAGTCAATTAGACGATGAGTCACAAGCATCCATATTTATGGGGAAAGGCCCTTCGTAGTGCGAGTGATCTGGCCAAAACTTCTTACAAACTTCAGCTCAACGCGTAAAATTTTCAATTTAGGGGGTTGGCGAGGGTTTCTCATTGTGTTATTTCTGAATGATTCCAATTTAAAGAAGTATGAAACAAAATTTATACGGAGACTTCATCACACAGCATATTAAACATTAAGAAACAAATAATTAACATTATGTTAGAATAAGACTAGAAACGAATCATTATGTGAATCCCACTCTCACGTATGGTGGTAATTGCTTGAGATAATGCAGAAAATTACATACAAGTACCACTATTCTAAGTAATAAGTTTCTATCGAAATTTATCACTTCCAGATATTCTACTAAACTTATATTTACGCAAGATCACCATGTCTAGTTGCTTCTGAAGTCTTCCTTGAACTTCGTGTAACGTCATAAAGTAATTGTTTCTACCTCTGTTATATTTCAGAATTCTCCCAGTCCTATCATATCTCCGCGAAACAGTCCGAGGAGTACCAGGAGAAGTACGACGCCTACAGTAGGCGTAACAACAGGCATGACACCGCCACCAATACCACCTCGACGAAGCTCTCCGACCCTAGAACAAGCAGCGATGCCAAATTCGACGTCCGCCAGTAGCACTACCACTACTAAACCAACGTCCAGTACAGCAAACGGTACCCAAACTCAAACATCGCAACAGCAGCACCCCAAACAACACAACGGTCTTAACGAAGCGCAGTCCGTTACCAACCTATCGCAAAGCGTCATCGAGGTGCCCCAAATGTCGAAAAGCAGCTCGATGCAAGAGATGCATGGAGACACCATGAACGGTACTTCTAGTGCCGAAAATACGATCGAACTAAGCTCGCCAGAGACAATTTACGGTGTTGTTAGTACGAATTTTAGCACGAACATGACGAAGACTCAAACGAGGCACCAAAGCTGCCCGACCTCTAAAAATAAAAAGCAGATAAGCTGTCCAGTCAAGTCGAGTACGACGCCCAATCTAAATAGTAGTGAAGTGAGTGAGGAACATGTTTATCAGAACGTTAAAATGCCACCTAAGACGAAGGAGAGGGTGAATCCGCTTACGGCCACGGCGAGTACCGTTTGTTACGAAAACCTCAACATGGACTACATAAAGAAATTAGTTAGTGAAGGTTATTCTAGGGATGCTGTAATAAAAGCTCTAGGCATAACTAGGAACAATGTCGATATGGCTTGTGATATATTGCATGAATTTGGTACGAAGCATGGATAGTATATTTAATCGATACTTCAATAGTTTCTTATGAAATAATTACTATTACATATTTACTTTGTACAGACGAGATGAAAATCGAGATAGAAAATGATCATCTGATAGCGAAAAAATACGATGAAAGTAAATTAACTATTTTGGGCATTATTAAATAAAAAAGGAAAACTATATGTACAGTATTTCCTCATATTTCGGCCATTATGGCACAATTTATCTAAAAATAGAAAAGATAAGGATACGTAGCGCAACTTATCCTTAACGAGTCAGCGTTACGTATCTCGAAAAGAATTGAAGATAGGTTTTAGTTAGAAATCTTCGCTCAAAATAATTAGCGGAACACTTATTTTCACCTCAATTTTTTAATTGTAGCAAGATAAAGATTTTATAATCTTATCTTGAAAAAACAAAACAAAGTTTTCGTGTCATTTTTAAGATAGCAATTCAAAGATACTACGAGAGATAAAGTAGCAAATAACAAGTGCCCTGCTTGTATAACGCACGTTTGGAGAACTATCGGTGTGTCTTTCATTCGAATGACTTGTGACTTGACAACTCCAAAACCTAGCTTTCACAAGCCTACAGAGTAAAACTATTATGGGGAGATGAGGCTGAGATGACTTTTTCATTGAGATTGCAGTATTAGCAACGTCACAAATAAGACATTGTTTGATAATGAGTGATTGTGGAATAGTCACACAAACGACCACATTTCGTTGTATATGACTTAGTTAGTTTTTAGCTAATAACCGACTCGCGTGAAAATTCTGCCGTACCTGTAAAAGTTGTAACCAGAATTTTGTATCTAGGAGCCCTATCGCTTAAGGAAACAAAAATTCATCCAGTTCATTACATAAAATGGCAACAATTGATTATTGTTCTCGCAAAATCAAGAGAATATCTTAATATGCTATCGGGCAATATCCACCACACTCCAAAAATAATTTAAACAAATAAAAACTTTTAGTAAGAATTTCGAAACGGGCGTTGAAAACCATTTAGTAATGTCGGACAATGAGGATATGCGAGACAAACACATTTCACGAAGATTTTTTAACGTGATTTTTCCTAACAGCAAAGACGTGAAGCGAGAACGTAAGTATGATGAACAGAATCGCATTTGACGGTAGACCCGTTTCTCACCGAAGGTGAATCCCGTCGCTCTTATTCCATCAAGACTATATTATTATAACTTGAAGAGTTACTGGGATGTAAACAGATGTTCCTTTAATTATTTTGAGCCAGTGTACCTTAAACAATTGCAATAATCAACATGTGATTAATTTTTTCCTATCAGATGGCAAGCTATAATTATTACATATTCCTAAGAAAACAAAAAAAAATGGCGTAGGAAAAAGGGTAAACGAAGTGGTCCAAAAAAAAAGTTCTTTATGACCTTGATATTTTATTTTTTTAATTTAGTTATGAATAAATAAAAGAGAGTGTTGGAAGGAAATGCCTAGTACAAAAATGTGCAACATTAGAATGGCAAATTTGTTACGTATAAAACGGGAACGTTATAAAAGGACATTGTTATATAGTCCTTCTTTAGATCGACAACAGAGTAGACTGTATGAGAAATTGATGTATTTCTTAGAGTTTTAAATGTATAAGAATTACAGCGTACAGCTAAATTATTTGCAATATTTAAAGAGATAGGCTTTAGAAATATTTACATATCGTACTGTTTGTTACATACAATTATAAATAATCGAATACAAGTACATACATATTATATAGGCTAATGAAATCAATATAAATAAATTTGAAAAGAAATCAATTTGTAGTTGAATACAATATGATAAAAAGGCTGATATACTGATTTTTCATTTTCTATTAAGTGTATTTATTTTTTTTTTAATTATTTATTTAATGTTAATTGTATATATCCATCCGTATATGTTGTTACTAAACATGGAGTATGTCGAATATTTCCGGGTTTTCTTTCGTCAATTTGCAAGTATTCCTGTAAGACAACAATCAAAACAAAGAGAAAATTCATTTATGGATCGTACATAATTTGTCGCAATTGTATATACTATAATTTCCTCAGGAAGAAATACCAAAGTCTGTATATAAATGGTTAATGAATTAATCTATGTTTTTTATTCGTGTAAATAGATTTATTGTGTAATTGTTATGTATAAGGCAGATAAAATAAAGTGATATGATAAAATTAAATATTCCATTTATTTTATTTCATATAAATTATTTCATTTATTCGAGAGACGCGCTTTGTAATTTTGCTAATTCATCAATTCCCCCGTTGACCGTTAACAATAAATATTAATATGGAAGCTGCGCATATTATATCTTTCATTTATTGCCTTTGCACAGATTGGGTGGCACAGTTTACTGTGGGAAAATGAAAAAAGTCAGAAGGGGTCACATCTGGCGAATATGATGAATGGGGTGCTAATTTGTATCGTAACTGGACCAGTTTTGGACCAACGGGATGGTAGACAAATTTTTTCTTCGCTAGGTAGGATCTTTTTCTCTTTTGTTCAGCGTCGAATCGAACCAATAAATAAGCATTGTATTATCCTGCGATTACCCTTCCCTTCATCAAATACTCAATTAAAATTATGTCGTGCGAATCCCAAAAAATCGTCGTCATAACTTTCCTGGCCAATGGGATCGACTTCCCCAAAAAAAACCATTTTGCTGATCGACTTAGTTTCTGGTGTATAGTGATGTATCCATTGCTCATCTACAGAAACTAACTCGTGTTACAGTAAAACATGTCCAAACATTGCTTTGAAGTTATCACGCGATTCCGTTTTTGGTCAATCATCAGCGACACGGCACCCATCTTGCCGATAGTTTTCTCGTACTCGATTTTTCGTGAAGGATATTTTCCACTCGTTCAGTTGAAATATTTACCATATTAGCAATCTGTAATCTTTACCCGGCAGTCTCCTCAATGGACAACCTGGCCAGTCCTCATTTAAGACAGAACTTCGGCCACACCTAAATTTACTAAACCAGTATTAGATAGTAGTCATCGAAAGTGCAAACAGCATGCAACTTCTCTTTGCATTTCTGCATACGTTTTCCCATCCAAAAAGAGAAATTGAATCAGCGACCGACCTTGTTCTTTTTCCATGATTCCATAAATGCATAAATTTGCTCACTATCAACTGCTTATGAAACAACACTACTGAATGAATCTCGCCGAAATTTTGACAGGTATTGACTAAAGAATAGCACTAACAGTCGGTAATGCAGATTTTGATACACAGCGCCATCTCTCTCCAAACGCGGATACTTCTTACACCATCCTCATATATACACCGTGTTCATTTTGAAGCAATTTACTCAGAGGAGAAAGTTGCCTATGTTTTTGCTAATTGGTGCTTTATAAGATAGCCTTATTCAATGGTTAAAAAAAATACAAAGAAAGTGTTTCTCGTTTTCACAAATTGTTCATTTAAAAAGTAGCATATTGTATGTTATCTTCAACTCTCATTTTAAAATAACCGCGTCGAATAACATACTCACTTAAACATAAAACTTTCAAATCTTCTAAGGATTTTATTATAAATCGAGCTCTAAATGCATCAGTAACGTTGTATAATTGGTTGCATTACTTTTAAGTTTTTTTCTACTACTCCCCAGAATTGTCAGTAAAATTCCTTATCATGAATCATTTTTTTTAAACAATTGTTAAAAAAAAATGAACTAATTAGTGAGTTCAAATCCCGATTTGGACGGCTAGTTTTTAATTGCGGATAAAAATCGATGCCTTCTCGGATAGGGAAATAAAACCGTAGACTGCACGTTAAAAATCCTTAACATAGATAGGAACATGTCTAAATTCGGCAAGGTTGGCTAAGGAGCATGGTATTATTTAGGAATGTCAATATCACAGTCGCCAACTTTTCGTTTTTTGAAAATTTGATATTGGCAACGTTTTTTACTCATTCTATGCACTTACTTATGCCGTATAAAGTTCGTTTCGTGCTTGCACTGCTCTCAAGATATGAGAAACTTTCAGATGGAACGGTGCTTGCCGACAAATATTAAGCTGGCGTAGCCACTTCATAAACGCACCAACGAATTAGCGTTGGGATGAACGCTTCGTTCATTCACCGAGCTCGCTTTGAACGCATCGAAAAAGTGAATGAACGGGGTTTGTACGATGCGTTCTTTGGTACCGCGTTCACGGTTCATCTATCGACATTGTATCAGTTATATTAAACTTGCGTGTACGCGCGCACCCATTCTCCCGCCCGCGTTCATTCATAGAAGAACGCAAACGGAGGAGTGAATGTACGAAACTCGGAATTCAAAATTATCTAGCTTGGCAACAATAGATGGCTTTCATAACAATAATTTTAACATTATACGTATTTTGCAACAAATTTACATTAGAAATGGAGTCATAATATTTAAATCTTTTAAAAGAAGATATTAGTTGGTATAATGCATAAAAAAATAGGTAAAAATAAGTAATTTCATAAGCAATAAGTTATTTTCTTGCAGCATATGCTTCAAAATTATTATTTTTTGTGTTTATTGTATTACTCGTTATTTTTTGTTATGTATGTTGTCCACCAAACTAATATTTAATTAATAAATCATGCTTGAATAAACCATATGGATAGCTTGTTGGATTGAAATTATATTAAAAACGATAAATACACGTTGATTTTCAAACGAATGGAAATTAAAAAAAAAAATTTCGTACTTCGCCTGGTCGACTGTGAACGCGTGAACGTATGAACGTGAACGCATAAACGCGATTTATCATAGATCTTTTTTCTACCCCCAGTGAACGCCACGCCGAATTGTCTCGATCATCGTCAAACACTTCGCTCGTACTTCTAAGCGTTGGGAGTTGCATAAATATGCCTTGTTCCCACCTCACTGAATGAACGCTTTCTGCCACGCCGAATACAGTGAATCAGTTTCTCGAAAAAGATTACAGCAACTAAATGAATTCTTTGGTAACAAATTAAAAACAAGATATGTCGTTTGGTTCCTGTTGATATTGGCAGTGAGTCAAAACTTACACACTTAAGCTTATGAAGTGACTACGCCAGATTAATAGACAAAGTATATTTTATGCCCCGACGTTCCGCCCAACAGTATCACAATAAATAAAAGGCAATGTATAATATCCGTATTTATTTTATATATAAAAAATAAGGTAACAAACGCGTACATAATATAAATAGCATATAAATAAAAACTAAACAATGATTACAGTTGATATTTCACAAATACGCAAAGGAGTAAACGTTGTCGTAATAGTTAAGTAAACACAATAAAGGCTATTACATACATTCTTACAAGAAAATCATGAAACTTATTTGACAATATCTAAGAACATTTCTAAGAACATTCATTCGCATAATATACAAATTTAAAAACCTATAAATAAGTTTAATTATCGGAACAGCTTGATTAACTTAAGTTTTACCAAAATAATATGAAAGGGATCTATAAATATCACATTTCTAAATATGGAGCAATAAATTATAAATTTGGATATTTTGAAACAAAGATTGATCAGAAGACGTTAATTATATAAAAGTACGTTAATTAATTTATTTTATAAATTTGAAGTACTTGGGGATATTTAATGCTTAATGTATTAAATTAAAACCCTTTTTTTTTAAATTATAGGACTAGACGTTAGATATTGGTAATTATGCGCGACCTAGTTATCTTATATATAATACAGATTAACTTAAAATGTACAAAAACTATTTTTCAACTTACTTTATACAATAGCAAAGAATAGTCTAACTCGAAACGCTAATATCGCATCATTTTTGTCATGCTTCCGCCTGCACAAGCACTTTTGATAAAACTAGTAGTCCAAAACTGGATATCAAGTACAAACTGGCTGGTATACTAGATAGCAATCTATACCTTTCATCTAAAAAAACAAGACAATATCAAGAACTTGAATATAAGTTAATTTAAAAAATGGTTCAATGGGGTAAGGTAGTGAAGAAGTAAAAAACACGGAGTCTAAAAACAAATAAATATTTATTCGATGGGATATACAATGTAAACAAACGCAAATCAACGGTCATAAATGGGACACAAGTATAGGATTTACTGTACCTGTCATATCGGGAGACTTTTTAGTAGTTGCCCAGCCTAACGATCTTTGAACGGCCATTTTCCATTTTGTATACCTGGCGTTGCGTTCTATAAAGAATTAAAAATATGCGTATAAAAAGATGGACGATGATGGAATTCGGCATCGAATATATTTACAATCATCAAAATAAATACGTTATCTACGTTTTTCTGTAAGTAAAAAATAGTGGCGAAGCAATTATTAGGTTATAAATTGTACAACTTTATAACAAAAACCATTGTTTTTATTTCATGTGACTGCTAGATTAGATTTATAATTCCTTTCCTATAAACAATATTAATAAATCTTCCAAGTTATATCGTCGGATCCTCATGAGCATGAGCAAAGCAACGAGCTACACGCGCGGTGTGGACGATTCACTACGAACTCGGAGTCTAAATTTAGTCTCGCCTGGCGAATAACGATAACAAGGACTGTGTCGCGTAGTATGGTAAACAACATATAAGATCGGTCTTTGCACCACATAAGTTTAATAATTAATCCGAGACGGCCGTTTCGACGATACAAATGGTCCACATTCTCTATTCGGTCACCGGTTGAAAATGTGGATCGTTCATATCCTCGAAACGGCCGTCTCGGATTAATTAATTAAACTTGTGTGGTGCGGGGCTTACCGATACGTTTGTGTTGTTCTCCCCTGACGCTTCGCCACTTGGTTAGACAGTTACTGTTATTATTACCTACCGTCATCTGTTGTCGTAGGTAAAAAAGTATCACTTGGCACAACCTCCCTGTCATGGGCATTTAAATCCCACACTTCAATACCCTTCGCACTCCCAGCAGCCATAGCTACTCCCAACGCTGTCATATCTTGCGATTGGGCTCGGAACACTGGAATTCCACTAATATCAGCCTAAAAGCGTCAAGTTTAGATCAATTTGGTAACATGCAACGCTCTCTTTAAAGTTAACTGCGTACTTGTAGTTGCATAAGCAGATTATTCGTTGTCATTCTTCCATCAACGTGCAGTTTCGTCAAAGGTATACCGCAGTCTTTATTCATCGCTTCCAGAATGTCCCTGGTCTGAAAGCATACGGCTTCAAGTGCAGCTCGGATTATATGCTTCTTGGTAGTGAAAGCCGTTAAGCCGCATATAATCCTGTAACAAGAATTATAACACTTAGAATAGATAAATAAATAGCTTATTTTCAATGGGTCGAAACAAGTCAAAGTATGTATGCATATCAAGTATATACAATGGTAAACAACACTAAAGTATCGGCACACTCCGCACTTTTCCCAAAATATTATGGAAAATCTTACATCTACAGAATTCGTAATGAATAGAGATGACTAAGGCAGGTGAAATTATTACTTTTTTCCAGCGACTCGACAGATTCGTGTCTATTCGTCGCATAAGAGAGGGTTCGTGTTGCCTACTGGTTTCCCCGACAGTCGACAAAAACACGAGTCTGTCTAGTCGCTGCAAAAAGTAATAATTTCACCTGCCTTTATCATCTTAAGTAATGAAGCTTGGAGTAAAAGTAGGATTTTCAGTTCACTATGTGCTGCGAAATTAACGATTCATGCCAGAACCGGAGTGAGGCTATTGAGGTAATGTGTTTCTTCTACCTTCAATAACCAAACGTTGCGGCAGAAATCTTACATATTGGATTTCAATTTAATAGAATTAGAGACTGAGCTGTTCATTCCATTTTAATATGCATCTCGTCCTAATTTATTGTTTAGACGCAGTACTGCTTGATAAAGAGAAAAGTTATTGTCGGAACGTCGCATGTTGAACTAAATAAATATTCGGACCGAAACTGTTCAAAGATTAGCGGTTTTATTAATTTCGATCAATCAAAATTTTCAGAGAAAAAAGAAATTGAAACTTACACACCCTCTAGCGTCCTTTCTCCAATATGGGGCGTAGAGTCCTTTAAAAGCGGGCACGAAATAAACGTCTCCAGTATTAAAAACTTCTTGAGCTAATGATTCGGTATCCGTTTGAACGTCTTGTATCAACCCCATATTATCTCTTAGCCAGTTCATGGCCGCACCAGCAACGGCAACACTGCCCTCAAGTGCGTATATAGGCGGGGAATTGCCGAACTTATACGCTACGGTGGTTACTAAACCATGAGTAGATTGCACCCTCTAAAATAATAATAGCAAAGTGTTGCGGAACGTCAAGTCGAAAATGTAATATTTACATTGATCCCGGTATTGTAGAGTAAGAAACAGCCACTTCTGTAGGTATTTTTCGCTTGTCCTTCTTTGAAACAATTTTGTCCTATTAAGGCGGATTGTTGGTTGCCTAAAATCTACAAAAATGCAATGAATATAATCCATTATGGAACGTTACGCACATTAAAAAAAGTAGTTCTTATTAATTCTTTAATTTTCAAGATAGAACCAGGACACAAATAAATTACTTACTCCAGATATCGGAATGCTATCAATCGGCGAGGTGCATTTAACTTTTCCATAAACTTCAGAACTACTTCTAATCTCAGGCAAAATATCTGAAGATACAGAGAATGTGTGGAGTAAGAGTGGGTCCCAATTCAAGGTTTCTATGTTCATAAGGAATGTTCTTGAAGCGTTGGTGACGTCGGTAACGTGGATACCACCGTTTGGACCACCAGTTAAATTCTAAAAAAAAAAATGTAATGAACAATAAAAATATATTGAAATGAGCATTGTAAAAAAATATTTTTGATCAATTTCGAGTTTCCCCCACTTCTGGTTTTTAAGGACTAACCTCATTGACAATTCCTTTTTTTAATTATAACTTCCTACCTTTTTTTTTTATTTTGATAAATCATTTAACTCTCTAAATTTGAATACCTTGTTTAGCAAAATTTTCGAGTAAAAGTAATTTCAAGAGTGAACAATATTAAATTTTATTAATAACAAAAAGCAAAGATGAGCAAGAAGCTATTAAATGATCGTTTCCGTCAAATGCTCAAATGTTCGAAGTGCCGCCCACCGACATTGACCATTGACAATAAGTAATTCTATGGACAGATTTATTTTGTACATTGCGCTATTTCATGCCTAGTTCCATTTTCCAAATCTTCTAGATCTTGTGGTCTAGCAACAAAGATTTTTGTTTTTAAATATCCCCATAAGAAAAAATCAAGGGGTGCAAAATCTAGAGAGCTTAAAAACAATTGTTTCATTTCTTGAATGAAAGCATTATCTTTGCATTTTGTTATTGATAAAATGTGCGTTTTCCATTCTTTAAATTACTTTATTCAAAAATGTTGTCATATGAGATGTTAAAATGTTGGTACGATTTATATCATTTAAATAAGAAAAGAAAATCGGTTAAGCTGATATTTATAAACATGTTAGTAATATTGCATGAAAACCATTTATTAAAAAAATAAATAAATAAAATAAAATTCGTCTGTGCAACCGCATCGCGCATATTAAAATGTTGAATCTATTTACGCGGTTTTTCCCATTCATAAAAAGGATTAGGCAACAAGCATGATTCCTGGTATAACAATAGATCGATTGTGATATGAATAAAAATTTCGTTGTGGTTTCTAGATTAGTTTTATGAAGTGTGTATCTAAAAGTTTGCCACAAATATTTTATTAAAAGAGAAATAATAGTAAATTGCTTAGAATCAATAAATAAAGACAATTTGACAATCAATAAATTTTTTGCCGAGTTTTCCACACTAACTACTTTGTGTTTGAAATATTTGCTATTTGTGGAAAGGAGGTGTGTACAATATTACGTCAAAAGCTTATCTCGCAACGAACTAGTCCAAGAACATATTATTGCACATAAATCTGAAAGTTAATCTCCAGATAATGATTTTTTTTGTTATCATCGGTTTATTGTTTCATCAAAACAAAGAAATATTTATGGTTAATGTAAATATAAAAAAACAGAAATTACTGACCCAGACAATCCAAGTGTCCACAGTTCCAAAAAGGCACTTTTTCGCTTTACACGCCCTTCTAACTATTCGAATATTATCTATAAGCCATTTCAATTTAAAAGCACTGAAATACGGCGATACGGGTAAGCCGCAGAGTGGTTTGAAGTGATTTTTGTTGTTATCTGGTAATTTTGCTAACACCTTGTCTACTGTTGAATCCGTTCGTATATCATTCCATACTGAAACAAAGAAATACATTTGAAATTTGACGAAATTTATAATATCAAATATTATTTCATGAACGGGGCAACAACTATTTTATATAATCTTGAATTTCCGTCGTAATTAACTGTTTGAAAAATCCTCATCCCGATAAATAATCGAACCTGATATCTCCCGCTTGCCGGACGGGCATGCGTTAACTACTTCAACTCATCGATTTTGATGCCAGGAACATTCACCTAATCACTCGCTGTACAGTCTCAACCGTGTCCCAGCGATTATTTTTTATTTTCAAAATTAAAATCGAAGCTGAGAGGGAGAAAATTTAACACTGATGAAGATCTTAGATGTTATCTATCCAAGTTCAAAATTTGTTCAAAATAAAAACATCTCATATAATTACTGTTAAATCGGCATTAAAACATGATGTGATAGTACCATCAGTTATCGTATATATTTATAACAGATAAGGATCTTATAAACACTGAATTTTTCATAACATTTGTTCATAAAAATGCTTTTAGGTACGCTCTCCGATATACAGATTTGTTTGCTACTCCGGCGCAAACATTCCAAGAGCATTTCAAACAAAAACTCGCATGTCGTCGTAAAGTCATTAGTCAAATAATATCAAAATGAAATCTACACGCATGATACATCGTAAATAGATTGACAAACACAAGTGCCTATGCATTATCATCATAACTGCCAGTTCCACACACACACCCACACACACAGCCACGATATGGATTTCGGAAACATTTTCACAACGAGTGAAAATTGATTTTTTTTTTTATATAGGGAATTTTCCAACGTGCAAAAACAACGTCGCTTATAGCGTCATTTAGATCCAATGCATATTTACGTAATGTAAGGATTACCGGATATAACGACGAGACCATCGTTATATCCGAATTGTCTGCTAAAGGTTACAACAATAATATTCTTATGTTAATTTATTCCAGGATAAACACACCAATAACCTTGTAAAACGTAATTTATAGTTTTATAAGAGACGTTTGATGTCTAACGAGTATCCACAATTTCTTGTACTAAAACAAATACAAGTTGGGGCGCACCAGTTATGGGACTGGTGAATCGCCTGCAATAAATAAATATTTTATGTACTACAAATTCGTCAACATAACCAATTGCAAACAGGCCCAACATAAACTTCTTAGCTTGAAGGTTCTTCCTCCGCATGCGCTAGGCATTAATTTCAGGAAATAAATAACAAATTTCACAATCCATGCAAACATTGAATACAGAGAAATTTAAATGTTTTCACCGACGGATAAATTAATTAATCCGCTGTTTTAAGTACATGAATAATATTTACCTATAGCGTTATATAACGGCTCCCCCGTTGTCCTATCCCACACTATAGTCGTTTCCCTTTGATTCGTTACGCCTACTGTTACGATATCAGACACATTATAGCCTGGAACAATATTTCCGCAATGTACGCTTAGAGTACCAGTTAGATATGCGGCGTATTAATACCTAGCGACGGTAATTTAGCTGTCACTTCGTGTATGCAATGCTGGACGGCGTTCAGAATTTCTCTCGGATCTTGCTCGTGCCAGCCTTCTTGGGGTATGATCGGCGTTATGTCCACGGCATGTTCCACCAATTCTTTTGTATGCCGACTGCGAAATATACAAAATTTCACGGTCCTTGTACCAGCGTCTATGACTCCAATCAGTGGCTCCTTTTCAGCTATAATTGGCATTGTATTTCTGTAAGAAAGGAAGTTATGCATCAATCTCAAACGAAAGAACATTTTGGTAAAGGGTTTATCGGATGTACAGGGTTATTGATATTTTTACTCTCCCGTCCCCCCACTATTTTATTATTATCGATTATAAAAAAGTATTAAACGAGTGATTGTAATCAAAGAAATGGGGCCTACTCAAAATTGTCATAATTTACAAGAGCTCCTTTAAGTACTATTTGTATGACGTGATCTACGCACGCCTTTGGATTATTTACATCGTTCTACAAAAGTTCAAATACGGCCATACAAGTTTTTTTTTTTGTATGGGTGATAATAAAACGAATAATTTAACCAACAACACTGTACAAATTAACAAAAATAATCGAAAAATTAAAAACTTTGTCACTTGAACATTTCTTTCTTGGCTATATAAAACAATTAATAAAGACCAAGGACGAATTATTTTAGTCGGGAAACCTTGAAATTATGCAATAAACAAAAACCGATATTTAAAACGGTTCCAAATGCGACATGTTTACTACGTACATACGTAGCAAATATACAATACACATACTCGTACAGTTTATTTAATAAATATTAATTTTAAAAATTATGACAACGTTGTTATACAGCAAAAATTTAAAAATTATTTAAAGCGCGATAACTCTCAGGCAAGGTCATTGTTTACTAAAAGCAAATAAACATCTAGAGCCAATCTTAAATTTCCAAAGTAAGTGCTTTTTTTATTACACAGGACGAGAGTAATAAAAATAAGATCATACGTAAATGTATTTACTCGAAAAGTTTTAAATACTTAATGCAATATTATAGTATATAAGCGTAGTAATCACGAGCGCCATGTTTTTTTAAATTATTTTTTCTCGTAATGGACCCAAGCAAAAGAATGTCTTTCGGGTGATGTCGCGTAGTTAATATTTTACTTGACTAAAGACTGTCTTTAGAAATCTTCTGAAGAAGCCGACAGCATGGTCAGCGAAACGTCAAGTAAAATATTAACTAAGCGACATCACCTGAAAGACATTTCTACTATGGATTATGGTCGTGAAAGCCTACACTCAACTAATGGGCAATCTTATTCTACGCAACTATGTTCGCCTTGAATTCCTGATTGTTCACTGTATTGCTAGATTTCGTGAAACTGGTACAGTAAGTCAGAAACCCAGTAGTGGTAGATTGAAGAAAAGGACTGCTGCAACATTGCGGGTGAATTTTAACCAACACGATGCGGATAATCACCCAAATTCTGCAGATCCCATTCAAACCTGCAGTCTGAACTCTGTCAATTAGATTGTTTCAGCTGCTCTATTTATGGCCAGTCGCAGCCTACATTAGTTAACAATAGAAGGAGAGGGCGAATTCCATTCAGCTTCAAAAAAATGGTCGAGGAACGAATATGATGTTCCAATGAGAGAAAGACGAAAATATTGGTCCGCTTCGTCGTTACAGTATCAAAATGGAACATTGAATGAAATTAAGAAAATTTTGTGTTGATTGGCTCTTTTGCAATGCCGTCCATACCATTTAGCTTTACAATGGGCCATTATGTTTTGATAACAATAACCCAGTGACAAACATTAAACAATAAATTCTATCATTTGTGCATTTATGCACCACTATTTAGATGCTGGCCACATGTAGCCGATGAGCTCGATACCACATCATCGCGTATCGAAACCGACAAATGCCATCACTAAATCCTGAGTAGTTTTTAACGCTTTCACAAGGACTCCTATAGAATAGAATGGTCACATCTATTACGCTATCCAAAGATTTTAACGAATTTTAACCAACACGATGGGGATAATCACCGAATTCTGCAGATCTCATCCAAACCTGCAGTCTGAACTCTGTCAATTAGATTGTTTTAGCTGCTCTATTTCTGTCCAGTCGCACCTTACAACAGCTAACAGCAGGAGAGGCCGAATTGCATTTAACTTTGAAAGAATTGTTGAAAAA
The DNA here is from genome assembly GCA_902654985.2 of Oryctes borbonicus. Lineage (NCBI taxonomy): Eukaryota > Metazoa > Arthropoda > Insecta > Coleoptera > Scarabaeidae > Oryctes > Oryctes borbonicus. The sequence goes on from LR736865.1 coordinate 3,018,285, forward strand.
CACATACATATGTCTATGGCATTGTTTATGGGTGCCTATTTTGTCGAATTTAGCTCCGATTTTGCTTTTTTTAGTGAGCATTTATTCGAGCATCTTTGGAGTTTGGATCTACAGTCGAGTGATATGCCACCTCCAGCAATTTTAACGGCGTAAAATGAAGAAGTAGAACTTTCGAATGTTCACACCGCTCATTAGTTCATAAAATGCAAACTCCTGCGCGCAACAATCTAATTAATACTTATTCCTCTCGCCTAATTTGTGCTGAAACTAAAATTACAACTCTCGAGCGCATTTCTCTTCCACTCTGCTATGCCAATTAACGGAGTTTATCTTGAATAGTTATGCGCAGGATTTGACATCTTCTCAGATTTTTACTTGGATAGACACTTTCCTGCATAAAATTCTCTCCCCATTGGTGGAATTGCGTAAATCAAAAAGGGGGCCCACTGCACTTTGTTTAGAAGTTCTTTAGAGTTCTGCAAGAAATAATTTATTTGGAGCCATGTCCTGTGTTTTCCTTGTTTGCTCAAGAATATTCCATAATTGTAGGAAAACAAATGTTACCAATACATACATTATACAATTAAATCTAACGTGTTAAAATCCAATTCCATTTGGTATTGGTAATTTAATATCATGTATATAATTTAATTGTTAAGCTCTTGAGGCATTTAACACTATTACTTTTTTTGTACGATCGATAATGTAGCAATTTTACAATACATACATCTAATTTATTGGAGATCAAATGGACGTGATTAGGAAATTATTAGATTATTTGACTTCTAAATGCGCACTTTTAATGTTGAGAGCAGAGTTCATCATAACGTAAACACGAGACACGGACACAAGTCAAAACATATAAAACTAAATTGTCCGATACAATGACAATATCTAGCTGTAACTGGTTTTGCTCGCTCGAGTCAATAAAATTAATATGGATTGGTTACAAATATGTTCACGGATCTGTGCAAATTATTTCATGAATATTAATAATTAATTTTGGAAACCTGTTTTTTTTTTTTAAGTTGCGCCATGAAAAAAGAGCTGCAATTATACTTTTATAATTTTGATTTGTATTAAATGACATCGAGAAATTAATTCATTTTTTTTTAATTATTTGAGAGAATCCAATGGCCGAAGACACTTTCAACAAATTCTTCATACAGGGTGAATTCGAAGGAATGGGAGGTATTTTGTAGGTAGATACAGGGGGTCCAAATAAGAAACGTAAATCCATAAGTTGTAGGGTGATTGCCAACCATTCTAATTTTTTTTATAACGAAATTAGTTTTGATAGATTGTCATAATTAGTTGCGTAATCCATAACATCAATAAAAGAGCAAACAACTCGCTGGCGATACTTTTCTGCTTTATCTTATCTCCGCTTTCTGTTTTTTTTTCTTTTTACTAATTTTCCTCTTTCGCACAGATTTCAATCTGACTTGTTTTTCTTTCCACAATAGAAGACAATCTTATTTTAACCCTCTGTATCTACCACAACATATTTTCCATTCTTCCAGATTCACTCTGCACCAAGTTTTTATGTGAACTTCGTGACTGACACTTACGTTATTGGTGAGAACGTGTTTTGTCAGACTGCCACATCAAAGATAGTTGTTCTGAAACGGATCAAATTGTCAGAGAGGAACTGATAACTAGTATTTAATTAGAAGTTGCAAATATCAGTTGTGTTGATTTTGGAAAGGATTCGTTAGTTTCGCTACTAATTTTTACACGGTCTTTTCAAACGAAGCTTTAAGCTAAATTCAGAAAGCTGAAGCATGAGACAAACTATAATCGATAAAACGGAAAACTAATAACACAGCAATAGACACACAAAATAGATTTTAATCGTGATATTTAATGATTGACGTAGTTAGACGCAACAATTGCGAAATGCAACAATTAAAGTGCACTAAACATGTTTTTTTTTTTAAATAACAGTTAACCTTGGTTCATGAATACGTATCAAAAAACCTTTCTGTAAACAATGTCTTATTTTTAATTTAATCCATATTCATTACCAATTGACATCAAAAATAAACAAAAAAACATTTCTACGAAGTCATTTGCAAACTAATTTTCTAAGAAGTCCATCATCATTAAATGCAGTCGTCCTCATTTTTCCTTAGAATCGTTAGCTGGGGACTTATTATAATTTAATGTATTGTAGGTAGTTTTTATTTTTCATTTAATGGAAGATACCGTTTTATAAGTTATATTACTGGAATGTGGTTTTGAAAAAAAAAAAAAATTGGAAGTCTACCTTGAAATAGCGTTTCTATACCTTGCGATTAGATAAACACTCAACTTTGCAATTAGTTTGAATTTAATCGTAGACGTAATAAAATTATAATAAAAAAATAATAAAACAAAAGTATCGAAATGTTATAAAAACAAAATACTTACAAAATTAAAAAATAAAAATAAAATTAGAATTATATTCTATCACTAAACAACACTACAAAAAACCAAGAAAATAACCGCGTAAGTTCTTTGAAACTTGTAAATTAAACGAATCAACACCGAATGGGAACTCCTATACCTGTTCGCTAGCGAAAACACAACTGATGCAAATAACGAAGACCGTATCATTTATAGATGTGTATAGTGAACGTAAAATATATCGGATCTTATCAATAGAAGGCGTTTTGCAGTAGTAGGAGTTGAATGGTGTGTGTCCCTATGTTTGTGTCGTTCGTAAAGGCGGGAGCTCGTTATCTCTGAATGATATCGCCGTGAGAAGAAATGCCCGAGTAATATACTCATTAGATAACTAGGCAAATTAACGGACTAAAAGGTGAACTTAAAAAAAAAAACGATATTATAAGAAGATTATAAGAAAATGCAACGTAAACTTTTCGACGATGGTTTGCGTGTCCATATTTATTATTTTTGAAATTAAATAAACCCAGTCAAATAAGTATAGAAGACACAGAAAATTGGAAAAACTTCAGTGATAGTGGGTTACGACATAAACGGAGGGGCGTAGAGAGCGATTCAATTCCTTCGTGTATTTTCGCCGCTGAAAAACTTGAAGATATCATTTCACTAAAATTAATGCATTCACATATTTACCAAACATCTTTTAACTTCTCAGTTTTCAATTTTATATTATTGACGATAACGTCTCTTAAGGACAATGATAGCCTGATGATGACTATTTAGTCGAAATCAATAACTAACTATTACGATAAAACTTTTTCTGGTATTAAACATACAATTTGTGCTTATGCATCCTACATGATTACAGTCATCTGCAAATTAATTTTATTAATTAAACAAGGCGAGAAATGTCACAGCAATTAGGCCACAATATGGAAGGATCGCTACTAGATGAAGCCGTTCTTCACCTTAAATAAGATGGACCGTACTTTTATTGACTATTGGGTGATTTTGTCGATAAATCTAGCAACTCTTTAAGCCTTCAACGACATACTTAGAGACAATTACGTGTTAGTAACCTTTTTTGGAGACTTTTTATTTACTCTGAGGTTAACAGTAGCGCCATGTCTATTTATATTTTTATGATCTTTACAGGAACCAAAAAATATCGAGTTTTTGATATTGCACTGTTCTAAATCACCAAACAATTCTTACATTTCCCGCGATTTTACTTCTCCTTTAACTCGATGTTTTCTATTTATTTATTTGCAGTTAGTGTTTTAAAATTATTATTTATTGCGTTAAAATACTATCCAAATATCTATAATACAAAAGAAATAAAATATTTTTTAAACAAAAGTGAGTGTGGCCAATTATTCTTGCACCTACATTTTTTTTCCTTAATTATGCCATGCTTTATTTTTGTAATTTGGATGTAATAATAATAAAGAATATATTATTATTATTATTATTAAATTCAAAATTTTTCTTTTCTTTGGATTTATTTTATTTTGCTACGTTCCGCCGTACCATTTTCGTCGATATTTTCAGGCCTACCAATAATAATTTTACTTGTTAGTTCTTTTTTAACAGTTTGCTTTTATCAAAAAATAAAGTAAAATCAAATAAAGAAGCGATATTCCTTAAACGTAAACTATCAAAAAAGAAAAAAAAAATTGCTTACAAGTAAAATTATTATTGATAGGCTTGAGAATGTTCTAACTTAAGGTCTATAAGTCCCAAAAAAATAGAACCTGGAAAGTTAAAAAGACAATGCAATTTTAGCGTTTTTTTTTGGGATTATTCAGCGACATTTTACAAACACCATAATTCAAAAAAATAGGTAGTTGTATGCTAAGCGACATAGCTGTTTTATAAAAGAATTCTTCAAATTATATACGGGGTATTCCATTTAAAATAACAAACTTAACAGCTACTTCCGGTATAACCGGAAGTGTCAGATTACTAAAAATATTTTAGTTCATTAACACATATTGGCCTTAGTGTACTGGCATGTTTCCAGAATTTTCCAATAATTTTTTTCATATACCGAGTGAAGCAATTCCCGGTAATGAAATGTATAAAATTAACAAAAGAATATCCTAAACAGTAACTAACAAATTGAGTAGAATCGCTAAACAAAGGTAGCAATGAAGTCAAAACATTTTCTAAAGCCAAAAATAATGAAAAAAAAATTATGTATATTATATAATATAACTTATTGCATAAATATCACATATCACGCCTCATACATATGTTGCAATATAATTGCCAAAATAATTGTTGCGATAACCTTGTAAAATATCAAGTTTATTTAAACTCATGTTAATCATACCAACACCTATATTACCACAAAGTATAAAGACAATTTTCAGCAACTTAGTTTTTTGTTTATTTCTCGTTAGATAATATCGCATCCATTAACAAACGATTCCTTTATAAATACTTCAAAATTTACACACCTTAATGGAGAATCAACAAGATATGGGTTTACGTAACATCCTGAATATAATCTACAACATAGAAGATTATCCGATAGCGAATTGACGAAATAGTTATTGACAATAAAATAATTAAGATAAACGGAGAAACGGTTATAAAAGCCAGAGAAAGCGAAATAAACTCGTAAAACTCTCTCACCAAACAATTTCGTCGATTATTGGGGCTGCAACAATAAAACTTTGATGAGATAATAATAAGCATGTTTGGATTTTGTGGTAATAATTGTTATAATGTATGATTATTGAGGAGTTATAGAAAACAATTCTTCAAAATCCAATAAAGACTCACCCAGATGAGTTCTTAGTTAAAACTGACATACTGACAACGAGTTCTTTTTCACAGTAGATAATAGCAATACCGCAAACGACTAATATCATTTAATTTAATTTAACTAGAATAATCAAATTCCAGTCATTTTTATTTGTGAAAGATCATAATTTTTACAAAAAATTAAAATATAAATAAAATAGATAAAGTATTTCGAGACCTCACTTGTATTTAAAGATGCCAAAATAATCAGTTCAAAGTACAAGCTGTCGTGACCTCTATTATACCACAATCAAGAACCATTTCAGGAATTTATCTTGGTCTAAATATAAATCGATTCACTTTTCTTTGTACATTTTAAAGTTATAACATTCAGTCTTATTATCGAAGATTAATAGATAACCCAGAAGCTATATGAAATAAGCCGATGTACCGCCAGAAATCAACATTAACTGTCTATAAGGCGATGTCAATAATTTTTAATACATACCTGTTTTAAATACATATGCTATTAAAGTGAGCAAAGTAATCTCAGAATATTAAGATAACGACAAAGTAGTCACGTTTTTGTCAAAGTCTATTTATGTAAAAAGTGAAGGTGTGGCTACGTTTATTCGATAATCTCAAAGTTAAATACTCTGGACTTTCGACTAACCCGATTATAATACATATCTGATTGTGATAATAACAAATATTTGAGTGTTTTGACCTATCGATTTAATGCTTTAATAATAAATTTCCAGCTGCATTCGATAAGAGAAATAATTTTGCTATTTTGGAGCGCTGCAAGGGTCGTAGAAAGATTGCATTTTGATAATAATAAGAGACCTACTTATTGCCTTTGTTTAATGTTACATTTAACAGAAAAAAAATCGTTTAGAATGGGCAAAAAGACACCAACGCACAATTTAAAACTGAATGAGAGCTTTTGATAAATAGAGTATATCCATAATTTCTTATACAGCTTTCTTGTACCTCTGGAGTTCATCAAGAAGATTGCATTTTTCCTACTCTTAAGCAGGAAAGTTGTGATATAGAGGTGCATCATCACACAGCGTGGAAGAAATGTTCATATGTCACGGCAAAAGCCATATAACGTCATGGTTTGCAATACTTTTGCAGGAGAGCTTTTAAAAAATATTTTTCTTCCAACAAGATAACGCTGCCTGCAACGCAGCTCGATAAAGTGAAGAATTTCATTTGCCGGATTGGTTTGCCCAATCTCCAAACTTAAATCCAATCGGGTATTTATAGCGCTCCGCGAAAGCTCAACCAAAGAGTCACAAGCACTCTTCAAAAACACTACTTCAAGCCAAAATAAAAGAGGCGTAAAAAAACAATCCACCATGGCATTGCCAAAAATTGGTAGAACACTGCAGGGTAAATATATTTCAAAGTTTTGAATTTAGCAAAGTGCTCCGTTTTACTAGCCAAGGCTGTATTTTCGTGACAGTTTCGTAGATCTCTTAAAAAGGCTAAAGAATAGAAAATCCATTCTTTTTAAGTTTTTCTTAGTTATCCAATAGAATTAATGTGCATATTAAATGGTTGAATTCGATTAAGTAGAAACTTAATCACTGATCATATCACATAAATAAAAATTCACGGGAAGCGTAACTAATTCGGCATGTCCTTTGGTTCAATAAATCAAGAGTGCGAACGGGATGTGCGTCCAGTCGACAAGATCGTCAACGACCCAAACAACATTTTTTTCACTGCTTCAAAAAACATTCCAGAAATTCCGTCTACCCCAGTTCATTCCTCTTACATAAGATATGTAAGAGAACGTTCCAGCGTTACACGTATGCATGTACTCCGCAAAGCAATGTGCGGTCAGATACAACACGCAAACTTCCGAGAGCGTGGAACCGACGCGACTAGACGGAACCACACCTCCTATACGTCATAGTGACGTAAGGAAAACCGGTAGCACAATTTCGAGGGCATTTTTATCTGCATTCTAATTGCTGCACGTGATGATTACCTACCACTTGCTCCAAATTGCACAATAGCAGGAGGTCGATTAGGATGGAACGAAATCTGAATACAGGAGGAGAACGTTTTAAACCATGAAAACTTTAATTTGTTCCTAGTTATCGTTCAAAATTTTGTGAAACAATGAAGACTTAACTTCTTTCTAAATTATGCTTCTGCCGTTTTGGACAAAGATGTGGCTAAAGTACCTTTGCTCTTTGCTATTTCAAATAAATCTATTTTCTGCTTTTATTATCGTTTGCAAATTTTATTTTTTTTTTGGAGATAAAACTTTTTTTTAAGCATGGAACGATACGCAATCGCACAGCGCATTAAAATCGTAACATTCCTTAAAATCATCGATCGATAGTTAACATCCAATAAGATGTGTAAGAAATGTCCCCCGTCTGCAATAATTCATGCATTAGCGAGAAACTTCTATCAGTTTGAGAACAGTAGGAGGGTTGGAGACGTTCAGGGAAACCTCGAAGTGGTCGTTCAATTGGAAAATATTGAGCCAGTAAGTGCCAAAGCACCAGAAGCATTTACCAGGAAAAAATCCGTTCAATTGTAGCTCTGGGGCCGTACACTTCGGCAAATTTTAAAAAATGATTTACATCTGCGTCCTTATAAAATTCAGTTGGCGCAAAAGAAAATGTCTTAGCTTTAGCCGCCTCGCTCTAACGATTTGAGTGCACCTGACTGGGGATTACGTTAAGAAAAAGTAGAAGTTATTCGTTAATAACCCTCAAACCGTAACAGTTAAAAGCCAATATTCGCGTTCATACGAAAGGTGATGGAAAACTCACTTATTCTAGTTTAAATCACAACGATTTACATACATTTAGCAGATTTTCTATAATGAATGAAAAAAAAAGTAGCAACTGATATACCTTTATTACCAACATTAAACTTTCTTTTTTCCATTCTATTCTAATCTGATGGCTAAATTAAATTGTAAAGGAGCTTTTGCCGCACCGTGTGATTCTAGAAATAGAAAATGAGGGATTTGGCCTTCAAACATAAAAATAGGCAACGAGCCTTAGATAATATTACGAACTCTTTTATTAAGTTTGAGAGCTGAACTAAAAAATATTTTTATATTGCGTGTTTTCACTCCATTTATTAAAACGGGGCAGTTATGTTGAGTCGCGAATATTTTAATCTTTCTTAATGACTGAAGATGAGTCCCAAGTAATGAATTGAGTTCAGTCCGATTATCTTCTGTGCGTATATCAGCCATTCTCGGGACACAACTCGCCCATTACCTTTTTCCGTACAGGGATTATCGCAGGTAAACGTTACTCAATACGGCGGCGTTTTATTAGAAGACAAATTTGCTTTCAATCCTCACAAGTAAATAAAACATAAAAAGTAAGAAAGAAAAATGAGTAAATACATAGATTCTATTAGAAACTGATGAAATAAATGATTTTATATATCAAATTGTATTAATTATTATGTAAGAGTGAGAATAACGAGGACATAAAATAACATGGACAATGTCTGGGAGAAGCGAGGGAAATCAGATAGACCGTGTTCTCATATCAACAAAATGGGGAAAAATAGTACATGACGTAAGAACATATAGAGGAGCCACTGCTGATAGAGATAGGATAAGTCCACGAAGAATGGCTACGGAGCTTAACATCGAAAGGGAGTGGAAGAATATCAAGGATAGCATAATACACGCAGCTAAAAATGTAATAGGGCAGAGCGAAATAACACCAAATAAAGAGTGGTTCAATGAAGAATGTAAAAGTAAAGTAGATGAAAAACAAAAACCGAGGAATACGTGGATTGGAAACCGAAATCCAAAAAAATCTGCAAAACTATAAAGAAAGAAGAAAGGAAGCAATTAAATGTGCATCAGAAAGCACACGAACAAAATAGAAATGAGTAGAAACGATAACAGAAGCCTATTCAAACTAATTAAAGAATAAAATAAAACAAAACGACCAAGATGAAGCCATGCCAAAGCGTTTGGAAGAAATACTTCGAATAACATTATCAGGAAAATGAAACAATACAAGAACTGACAACAGACACGAGAAGAACCTAGCTGTGAAGAATTTTCAGAATGCGTCAAACTACTGCAGAAATTTGGAAAGAAGAGACAATGCCCGAGGAATGGAGAACAACAAAAATTAAAAAAGGAGACCCTAATGAATGTAGCCAAGTACAGAGGAATTATCCTGCTGAACACGACCTATGCAATACTAACGACAATCATTAAACTGAGGTTAGCAAAGTACAGTGAGAGCGGCATGAGAGAACACTAACACAGCTACAGAAAAGGGAGAGTCAAAAGCAACGAGTACAGCATCGAACTCCATAGATTTCCTTTTGGAAAATTAACAGTCTTTTTGAAAAGGTTCTTTTTTGTTTAATCGCCCGTTTTCGATGATCTTTCTTCCAATCATCAAAAGTCCAATTTATTCTCTTTTTTTATACATTCACAGCAATTCCTTTGGAATTAATTTCGATGGGCTCAGATTAACAATATTTCTCGCTGAAGATTTTGATTTTTGAAAAACTCTACCATTTCAGCATACAATTATTAGGGCTACTTAGTACATATTTACACTTAAAAGAAGGCCAGGTTAACAACCTACAGACTAATGAAAATGAAGAGCCAACGTCCTATAATTAGATCGCATACCGGGGCACTTACAAGCAAGCCTAGTGACGTCACCCATTCAAAATACAGCTTTGGCAAATATAAAAAAAAAAATATTTTCTAGTGTAAATGATCTAGTAAAAAGGGGTCGCAACAGATCTGAAAAGTTCGCAGTGGGACAGTCCTCTAAATCACATCTAATTCACTCTCATCTAGTGTGGAACCAACACTAGTATTTGATACGTGGAGAATGAGCACGTCACTTGTTTCAAGTTCTTTAAAGATTTATTTTTTAAATTTTAACCAATAGCAAGACAGAATTATGCAATTATCTGCAATTAATGTGTAAGTTGTTTGAAGCAAGGCATGAATAGCAAAAAAAATGAAAATAAAGCTTATTAGTGTGCGGCATAATCGTCACTACGTAGATTTAGCAAATACATAATCCCGATCTTGATTTGATAAAGTATTTAATATTATTACATACAAAGTATGACTTTCTGTATTATCAGTACTATTAATAGGACATATCAATAAGCCAAACAAAATAATCGTTCGAATACGTATGTTTGTAAAAAGTCTATTGTTACAGACAAAAGTGAATGTATTTATATACGTAAGGCCAAAGGTTAAGGTAATAGCAAAAGTATTATTATCAGCCTATCGTTTAATGCGGTGTAATTATCTTATTTTTAAAATGACGCAAACGTGTTGAAAAATATGTTAATTGCTTTGATTCTTATTACAAAAAAAAAAATGGAAATTTAAACCGACTTTGACAGCAATTCAAAGTTTTCCAAACAAAAATAAATAACACCCATTTAAATTGCGCCATGTTATGATCGGCGGGCCCCATTAATAAGAATAAGAATATATTCTCACATTGCCGCTAATTGAAAAAGAAAAAGCTTAATGAAATAGTAGCTTACATTTTATGAAGTGATCTTTTCTTTAAACTTTCTTTTGTGTTGATTTTCACTGGCATGTGTCAAGTTTTCTAGCAAACGTAAATGGATTAAAAGAATCAAAGAGAGACACTAGAACATTCTTGGGTATTCTGGTAAATTATAAACTAAATCCAATAACATTTTTAAAGATCGCTCAAAGTCCGAAGAGTGAAATAAAACAAATACATGTGTGTATGGGCGTTATCTTGCTGTTTTCTGCGGTTATTCCGTTTCAATGAATCAAGACGTAATAGATAAGAAATGTAGGAAGTAAGTCGTTCAAGGAAACGACATTGAAATGTTGACGATTAAAAGTCAGAGGTGAATAATACAAAATTCCAAACTCTTCGCCAAACATTTTCAGTATACAGCATCTTTAGAATAGAATCGAATAGAAAATGCAAGTACGTTAGCCACACATGGCTAAAAATCGATAAATTTAATGAAGAACTGTAAATATTTCCAGATTATACAATACTTCCTTTGCAAATGCACCACATCTTAACGTTTATTAAACTGGAGTAACCTATGAAGTGGTTACGCCCACAATTAAACTAGTTGCATATTTTGTTGCTAAGAATTAATTTTGTTGCTCCAGCCGTTTCCGAGAAACAATGGCTAGGCTAGCGTATTAAGTTCACGTAGCTGCTCGCTGTAACTTTTGACTCACTGTAGGTACCAACATGAATTAAACGGCATATTTTGTTGCTAATTTGTTACTTTTAGAATGTACACTCTAAATTTTACATGAGAGTTCTTATTCTCACCCCTCCGAATTTCCTTTCCGGAAGCAGTAACAAACAAGAAGATATCTGCAATGAGTCATAGATTACACTAAAATACCGATACCCAACACTAATTCTTGGGTAACGAATTAGGAAGAAAACGTGCAACTGCTGGTGGGCTTATGAAATAGCTACACCAGCTTAATAAACATCATATAGTCGGTTACTAGATATAGGTAGTCAATGTATTTCCTTTTGTTTAGTTATTATTGTACTGTTTTTAGCTTTATGATATTTTATACCTATACTTTCTTTGGTCAACGAGATGAATAAATTATTATTATTATTTTAATTTTTCATTCATGTTGTACTTTGAAATGTTTACAAATACAAAAGCATGTTTCACACGAACAATTATAAATAATTTAAAGAAACAAAACTATATTTATATATGCACTTTTTTTCCTTGGTTTTTAATCTTTGCCAATGACCCCTGACACTTCGGAAAAATACTATAGCGTGTGACCTTACGTATCCGTTAAAATTTTCCATGTTTTTTACGATTTCGAAAATTCAAACTTTATAAAATTTTATTTCTATTTTTATTAAAGCAATTACTTCTTCTTTTGTTCTAACTTTCGTTGCACAATATTGTTATTAATATCTCAAAAACTATACGAAAGGAATTTGTTTTCTTAAATAAAGCGATAAATTCGTAAAAAAAATATACACATTGGTAAAGGAGTATCTAGCGCCTCACAGCGAAACTGATGTAATCTGGTACATAATATATGTATTGTCAACATCACCACACACGATTTGCAATTCACTATATTACTCGGTAAGTTGTTACAACGTTATAAGAATGCGAGCTGGTGATTCTTCGCTATAAAAATAAAATGAATAAATGGAAAATAATGTAAAAGCACAACCATAATTCAGCACACCATTGAGCGCCATAATTGCAAATATCGAGTGGCAAACAAGTGTAGAAAATGTTTAATCGACATGGCGAAGCATGGATTATAAGACAAGCAAGGAAAAGCCCAATGTTAAGTGCCTCAAAATTGACACTAGGACACTTTGGGCAAAACTGTCCAGAGAACACGAAGTGCCAGAATACACCATCGACAGTTGCAAGCAGTCATCGTCCCCAACAATTATAATTATTATAAAATTAAAAACCTTAATTCCATTTTATTGCGTTACCAAATGTTTAAGCAAGTAACATACCGTTCCCGGCCACAATATTAGCGCAGTATCGTAAATATTGCTCCATCATGTCGTAATTTATCGTTTGTGTATGAGCATTGCAAGAAAAGGAGTGTCGCGGTGTAAGACAGTGCAACGTATTGCTGGTTTAACGAAAAAAAGTACTTTTGTTGCAGAAAAAGAATAAGTTCTGGTAGGGATGATGGCCTTATCATTAAATTGGCGCTAGAAGACTCCGTATTATCAGGTAGAGGCATTACCCAATTGTTAGCTTTAAAGTTTAAAGTGCAGGCTCCTTGTTAAGAAACCAAAACCAACCCCAGCAATGTAAAAAACGAGGAACTTCCACGCAAATTCGCAGTAATTTTACACATAATATATTAATTGAATTTCAACATTTTCTTAATATTTCAGGCTGTGTTCAGAGAAGAAACAAAAGTAAAGGCTGTGTCTGAAAAGGCAGAGTTTGTCAGAAGACGTACATATACGGTCAGGGAATTAATTTCCGAACGAAACGAGGTGATGTGAGTAAGAGAGAAGATATCGATACCCATCCCCGCTACGTACCAATATCTTCTCTCTTGCTCACCTCACCACGTTTCGTTCGAAAATTATTCCCGTACCTACGTACGTCTGAAACAAATTCGCGATGAGAAATTCTCTTCTCCTCAGCATATCGAAAGGTATCAATAAAGTTTTTAAGGGTCAAGATATGAACGCATGTCTCAATTCGCGAAATACATTTAAAAAACCTTCTTGGCATTCCGAAAGATAAACCGAACATGCGGGAAAGGTCAGAAATTTATAAAATTGCATGTAATGACCGAAATAAACCGTATATTGGTCAAACGAAAAGAGCGGCAGGCACTAGATTCAATGAACATATTAAGTGCTACAGATATGGAAGGATAGAATCATCAAATCTGTCGCCAACGCATAAACAAAACCGGGCATAATATCAAATTAGAAAACCTGAAATTGATTAGATAGAATCATCAAATCTGTCACCAACACATAAACAAACCCGTATTATCAAATTAGAAAACCTGAAATTAATTAAAAACCTAACTTCGACACGGAAACTTTTCGAAACCATTTACATGAAAAGCAACACACATTTGATGAGGAGAGATAATGGACCGTTGGCAAAAGTAGATACTTGCAAATAATTTTTTCTCGAAAGTAAGGAAAGAATGAGAGTTTTATTTCTCACATCATTCCATCGGTTGATAGTGGAGATCCCCGCATTCTCGAAACAACTGTTCTGGATTAATTAATTAAACTTGTGTATCGCGAAATATGCTGGTACTTTAGTGTTGTTCTCCATACTACCCCGAAGACCCGGAAATAACTACTTTTGGAAAAAGTTATGAACAACCTGTATAAAATTTAGTGAAAATAACGTGTGGTTCGCAGGACCTCCCATTTGGTTCCTCAAAAATAAATACCTTTTAAGTAATTTTATCAACATTTGATCTACGCATTGATTTATTGCAGTACAATAAATGAATCAAATTTGAAGCAACTGTACCAAAACAATTGGTAGTGGAGATCCATGTTTCTTTTTTCAACACATTCAACATTCTTATCAATGAGCCACTGAATCTGTTAATATGAAACGTTTCAAATTATAAACATGTTCCCGAGAAACAAAACAAGACCTGTATGTTGTACTTCATAAAAATAACTCAATGAAATGATCATACTAAGATGTTTGTGCATCGTACGGCAATCTTTCATGTCCAAATACGTCAACGGTTTTGACCTTTACGTACAATCCAATTCAAATTTGGCAACCTTATCAAAGTAAACAAAAAAACACCTGGTGGATCCTATTTTTAATAAAACACAATCGAAATAACACGCGTGCTGAGTAATACAATCACTATTTACTACGGACTTTTTTCAGTAGATTTCTACTCACTGTATTATAAAACAAAAATACTTCATTCTTAAAGTACGTGAGTCTTATACAATTATTATACAGTAGTATCATAATCAACATTTAGATCAGTCGCCGTGAAAGATATTTTTAATACAGGTAAAACATTTCTGTGAATTATATCTAAGCTTGCAGAAACGAGTGCGCACTCATTGGCGGCGATGTTATATTTCGAAAACGGTCGAGTATACCCGAAGTCGAAATTCATACGCGTAGGGTTGGTGTATGTATGAATGACGGGTTGGATTGATGATGGCGAATCGACGGCGTGCTTTGTTATGTTCGACGAGTGTTAATAGATTTCTTAATATTATTATTAAATATATTGTTTGCAATGTTAATATTTTACCGTACAGTATTTTTGTTTGTAAAATTTCTGTATAACTTTATTCTTATGTTGAGTGTGTGCAATATTCCACAAGATATTATGGACAATGAAGAATTTCGAAAGCTTTGGGGAAAATACATTCCGGAGTGGAGATTGTCAACAAGAGATTTAATTTACCGCGTGTGAAAACACGATTACGGATCAAATCAAGCCGAGTTAAAAAAATAAAAAAATATGGCTGACGGTGGATGCAACAACGGAAGCAAGAAAGAATTGTATTTTAAATGTGCTAGTGCGCACTTTGAAAAGCGATGTGGCATCGGTGCCTCTTCTTTTACGTAGTACAATATTACAAAAGATAAACGTGGAAACGATAGTAGAAGCTATAATAAATATCTTTGGGAAGTTCAATATATCGGTAACCCAACTTGTAATGTTGGTTACAGATGGGGGTTCAAACATGAGTAAAGCTGGAAAGTTACGGAAACAATCTCATCCTCAATTGCTTCATGTATCCTGTTTGCTCCATGCAGGCCATCTTGTAGCTGAGTTTATTAGAAACGGTTATCCAAAAGTAAATCAATTAATAGTTTCTACCAAAAAAGTTTTTATTAAATCTCCAAAACGCATTCGTGAGTTTAAACAGGCTTGTCCGAGCATTCCTCAGCCATCGCAGCCGGTATTGACAAGGTGGGGAACGTGACTTAAAGCTGTTTTATATTAGGAGAAATTTCTGCATATTATTTAACCTTGTATCTCAAATTTAAACCCGCAAAAAGCACAAGCAATTTCAGTGAGCCAACGGCTGGTTTCAGGTACCGAAATCCATACTCAAACAGAGCAGGTTTCCGAAAATTATTCAATTCTTTTAGATACTATTTCCAAATTAGAGAACAGCAAGCTTTCATTACAAGAAGCGCTAAATATAGTAGATAACTTCGTCAGGAGATCTCACAGATAATGTGGGATGATTAACAACCGATAAATTATGTGCGGTTATAAATAAGAATGCCGATTTTCAAACTATAGCGCATATAGACAAGAGTTCAGGTGAAAACCAAAAGTACGAATGTAATGCGAACGACCTTTTTAAATTCGCGAACATCACATCATTAGACGCAGAACGCTCATTTTCCAAATACACTAACATATTTTCACCTCGCCGTAGGAGTATGACTGAGTTATTAATGGAAGTCATGCTAATTAAAGTAATATAAATAATAAATAATACTACAGCGAATTTTTGCATCAGTCTACGCCAACAACACAATTATACTAAAATTGTAAGTAGTTACATACATTATTTTTAATATTCATAGTAACCGAGCCTACGCTACTGTGAAAGCACTCGTTTCTGCAGGTATAGCTGTTTTACTGATAAGAAAATATAAAATATAAAAAGAAAGAAAATATAAAAAATATAAATAAGGGTAAATAACATCCGTTCATGAGGACTAAAACGATATTGCTACAAAAATATAATTTTCTACAAAAGTGCTTGGCCTTAAATAAATCAATATATACAAATGCAGTGGAGAGCAACTGTGATTGCAATGAGTTAATTTAAGAATAAATACAACAATAATCTAAGTGAGAATTTGTTTATGTAAAATTGTAATGTTTATTGAAACTAATTTATTCTAATAAAGAAACAGTCATTCTGACCTCAAAACGTGTTCCGTTATAGTAGTTGGAGCATATTGAATTATTTCTATCAAAAATACGAAATTTCAATTTATGTGCTCTAAATTAACCCGGAGGAAAAAAATCCGGGCTTGTACATAGAAATTCCGGTACGAAATTTCACACGCTGCACTTAGCAATATTGCATATTTTTGCGTTTACGCCGATAAATGTAAAGTGAGCATCAAAATAAATCCATAATTAATTCTAGATTACGATTATTCTTGTATATATTGCGTTAATATTAACAAAGAAAAGCTAAGTAAGATTTTTAAAAGCACCATACCTTTAATATCCTAACCTAAAAACCCGGCGTCGGAGACTGCCAGCAAAGTATGCTACCTGCAGCGACCAACCAATTTCTAGCGTTCAGGACGAGCCTCCAATAAACATATAGTACGATAGCAACGTCATTATTAAGAATTGCGTAAGATTCTCCTCTTTGAACTGCAGAAAATTCCGGATGATCCACATGACAGCCAGTTTATGAGGTTATCTCTAAGTAGTTTACCATTAACATACGTCGACTGTATTTTTAAGTAAATTAATGGAATTATCATCTTATCTTCAGCAAATTAAACGAAAAAAGCCATTGTCCTTTGAACGCGACTACAATTTTATAACCCGACGTATTTAACACTCTAATGAAGGTAGCTACGTCATAACAACGCAGGATCCGCAGGGTCAACAAATGAACAACGGTCGCATTCGGTTAGACGCCGAGAAGCAGCGCTGCAACATGGATGGGTCCGTGTGACGTCACACTTCGCAGCGCTTTTTTGAAGCGGTCGCCATTGTTTGCAGCGAAATATATGCTATATTGCATCGCTGTGGTAAAGCGTAAATAAACAGTTTCAAGACAAATAATTTTCAGCAAACTAAAATGATATTTAAATCAGCGAATTAACTAATAAAATAAAACGAAATGTAACTCCTGCTGGACTGCCAATACCTAGGACATTATTTTATTGTGGTGGATAATGGCAGTCATAAATCCTTAATAGCAGTGACTCTTTTTTTTTTTCAATATTTTGTAGTTCTGCTCTATATGTCTGCAGACCTTTCTGGATCTTTCTTTTTGAACGATTAATCTACTATTGCTAATACATGCAATACAATTGTTATTTTAATCTGATACAATAGAAAATCATACAGTACTTATTAAACGCTTGGCTAAAACTACAGAGAAACAGTTAAGCAGCTGCAGGAATTCAAATCGCAGTATAAATGCGGTTTGTGGCGTCTAAGCAACATACGGCGCGGCGTTGATTGTAGCGCTGCACCGCGGCATAGGATAACATTGGTGGACGCACTGAACATAATTGCATATGACGTAATTGCTAATTTATAGTAAAGATGGTTTTCCAATGATTACTTAATCAAAATTCAATGAAAATTGCATGATTGTAAGGCTTATTATAAACATTTAACAAGCAAAATTAGTCTCCCCGCATAATTGCACAATTGCGAAGTTGAATATTCCAATTACAACAACTGGAAACGAGCCGATGATGATGCTAATAATTCACTTTATAATTTTATACAGATGTAAATAATATTTGGAATTGTATGTACTTCGCAAATAAATTCAAAGATAAATGTAAAGATAGATTTGTTCAAATTTTAGGTACTCGTGCCATCTATTTTTGCAATCGCAAAGTAGCACAGAAAGAAAGAACCCTACCTTTACAGAATATCTTTTTGCATTTTCAATAAAATTTTAAAAAAAATATTTAAAATATCTGAAATTATTCGGTAATTATGCACTCCTTTGATTGCTCCAGCATACTTTTAGGGGGTTGTTATGTACTAACAGCAACTAGATAATAACAAAGAAAAAATTAACTAAGATATGGTAATTTTGTGAAAAAAATGTACCACTGCTTGGTATTATTAATATTTTTATGTTACTTGAAAATAATTTTTAATGTACAAATGTGTAAGAAACTCATTTTTCATGTTAAGTTGGATATGTATTATATATAATATAATATACCATATCATATTCTGTGATATAAAAATCTCAAATGCGTTCCATTACCTTAACCCTAACAATGTTTTACTTATTTTACGTTTACATCATACTCGATACTTTGTTATATAAACAAACTATTATTACACATATAGAGTTACTTTAAAATTTAGACTTTCTAAAAAAAAAAAATTACTTTCTTTAACACTTCGTGCGACGGGGGTTTAAGGTATTCATTTATACGTTATATATTTCGAAGATTTAGTATTGTCCGGCTCTTGGTAAATATTTTTTTTGTTAATATATACTGTTACTTTTCAAAATAAACAATTTCCCCTATCGCACGTATTCAATTTTCGATATTTCTAGCATCAGTAATATAGATCTAGGAAATCTAATGATTTTTCAGAGGCCAATCTAGTGAGTTTTCTAATATCAACCTGGAGAGACTGCGTCAATATCAACCGCTATTGCCAATAGGTGATGACCTACTGCACATTTTATTGTTTATTTCTTTGTTTTTAAGAGGACAATAAAAATTGGAAAATTAAAAACATTTTTAATTTTTGCTATTTGAAGGGGAAAATTTTGAGACGTTGAGAGTGCTTTGATCGATGTATTATTGTACATATAAAGATTTCCCACCTTTAAAAAATCAATTTTTCAATATTTTCATGATAAACACTTTCTTTTAGAGAAGAAAATAAATTTATGCAATCAGTTATTTACGGTACTGGACTGTTGCTTATTTCTGATTTCGCTAATGCTAAAATTGCAAAATTTCAAATGAGACTGTATTAATATACATTCATTTCATAAAATTACCATAAGAAGTAGTTTATTAGTGTTTTTGTATCCTAATTTGCATTTTCCATAGCATATTATTAAGATTTTTTTTTTCTAAACTACTTACATTATGCAACATAAACAGAAATGTACCGTTTTTTTATCTTTCCCGCCTCTTCTGCTAGTACCTCTTTGGTCCAAAATTTTTCAATTTGGACAAAAAACAAATTATGATAATTTTAGCGGAGGACCCGAGTAAATTGCATACCTGAATTAAATGAGAAAACTCTATTACGTGTTTATTCTCTGATTTTATAGATTCTGGTAGTCTGGGTCCTCAGTCATCGTTTTTTTATGATAAGTTTCTATATTTCTCTAAAAACAGATTATTATGTGCAATTTACACCTCAAAATTACATAAAAAAATCGTTAAAAACTGAACTGATTTGTATGATCACATTGTAAACCTTTAAAAATAACTATTTATAACAGCAAAAAAAAAATATTTATAGTTGTGCATGGGCGTAGCCAGAATTTAGAATTAAAGGCGGGCATGGCCTCTCCCTACCTCCTCTAGCTACGCTCATGTAATTGTCCTAAAATATCCATTAGAAATTTCATCGGTTATTTTAAAAATCCATCCGATGGTCACAAGATGTAAATTACAGAAAAATTCCCCATCATAAGCAATTGATCACTGTCAGTGTTTATTGCTTTATGAGAAGAATAGTACCAATAATGATAGCAAGCACTGTGGCGTAGTATGGTAAACAACACATAAGTATCGGCACCCTCCGCACCACACAAGTTTAATTTAATATATAGTAATATAATAATTAGTCCGGGACGGCCGTTTCGAGGACACGAATGATCACTGGACTAATTATTATATTACTATATGATAAATTAAATGCGTGTGGTGCGGAGGGTGCCGATACTTATGTGTTGTTTAGAATAGTACTGTACATATTTGTATTTATATTTATTGCTTGTTTTATAGATGGGAATACGGGAAATGTTTCACGCATGAACATTGTACAATATTTTTTGTAGGAATAACGAGTACTTTTAATGCAAAAAATAAGTATGTAGTTATATTAAATTAGTTACAAAATTTTAAGTTGGCAGTACTTGTTAATTCAATCTGCATTTATTTAAATCAAATTTAACAAATTGAATATATAACTAACATTTTTCCCAGTTCTTTGTAAAAAAGAAAAACATTGCATCGTAATGAAGAAATAGAACATAGCAGCATTGTATATATTTAGTGTAGGAACTTTATTTTTATTTTTCTGTTACATTCAGCAAGTACCAACTTTACTTCAAGCACTAGTGTTTAAAGTAATATTTCACTGATTTGAATGCTTGAAGTTGCCGGTTGTGGTATATAAAAACAAACATAGTATCAGGAGTAGGACAGCCAGGGTTAATAGTTAAAAATAATGAAAAAGTGACTGAAAGGCAGTGCCACCGCAGCCAATTTCTTACTGTACTTACATGCTTACAGCCTGTATAACCTCATTAACATTTTATTTACGCAAAATAGAAAAAAATAAATGTTAAAGGCTTCATAAAGGCGCCAAACCCACTAGTTCAATTTCAAACCACTTATAAGTAAGATGACTCAAGGACATGGTTCAACAGAAATCACCGATCCTGTAGAGGAGATGTTAAAAAGAACCGGTTGCATCGAACTGCATTATAAAGTTCAGGTACATACCTTTTTAAGATAATTACTTTAAGACACCATTGTTGAATGTCTTTTATCTGCCCGTAGGAATGTATAGCAGAAACGCAAGATTGGAGAAAGTGCCAAATACAAGTAGGAGATTTCCGGAAATGCATGGAAGAGTATAGCAAAAGAAAGCAACAAAGCAATAGTTAATGTCACATTAAAATGGCAGCATTATTAAAACTTTTTAAATACGCAGTTAATACAAGTGAAATGAAAATGGTAATATTAGTACGTACAGATATAAAAATGGGACAAGGAAAGATAGCTGCGCAATGTGCCCACGTCGCAGTAACATTATACAATTCAGCTTCCAAATCATTTAAAAGTGAGTTGAAATGGTGGTTGTATAGCGGTCAGCCGAAAGTTGTGCTTAAAGTTGGTGAAAATTGCGAAGCTACTTTAAAATCATTGTATGAACAAGCAAAAGCAAATAATTTAAATACGTGTTTAATCCGTGATGCTGGAAGAACTCAAGTTGAACAAGGCACATTGACAGCTTTAGGCATAGGTCCAAATAAGAAAGAGGATGTAGATATACTTATCAAAAAATTCAAATTATTATAATGAAAAATGTGTTGTAAATAAAGGGAAATATATTTAGGTGTACGTCTGATTATTTTAAATGTAGGTGAAATTCGCGCGTTTTTAGTCGGATTTTTATGACGTCATTCGGCGGGATTAATACCACTATGTAACTTTGTCAACAGTGTATTTATATTATTTTTGACATACACGTTTTTGCATTTACACTTGAATCGCTGAACTTTTACAACTTTGCTTACATTAGAATAAACTTGGCAGTCCATATTTTATAAAGCGAAGGTAATTCGTCAAGTCTCAAGTGTTAAAGGATGGCTTTTATTTACACAATATGAATTAGTCTCTTCAATCTTGAGGTCACGACCAACATCGCCACTCTATCTGTTGTGATGTGATTCAACGAAAAGGGAATCTTGTTGGCCTTGTTTGAATCACCAGACTGGCCGCTACTGATGCGAGGGTCATTTTAATTTAAATGAATGTTTTATACTTCTTGTTGGCTTCTGCTGACAGATTTAACATGATTTATCAAATATTACTGAACAGGCTTTTTATATTTCCCTGCAATCCGCATACTCTGTAAATGTAATTGCATAATTGTAGAGAACAGTGTTGCCGAGTCCGATAATTTTTCAGCAGTTCTTGGGATTTTTGAATTATTCTAGTGATTTAGTGAGAACTTTGACCAAAATAAATTTTCTAGTGATTTTTGTGAAATTCTCGTAATACCAAAATTGTCAGAAACATATGTAGGTATTTCAATTAAAAGACTCAAATTACATTGACCTCTCTCATTATCGAGGAGTTTGATAAACTAGACCGAGCAAACCGAAGAAATTAGAGTAATAGAAGTAGCAACGCATACCCACACAGCATTTTTTTAATTTCGCGGATAATTTAAGTTGGTAGGCCATATTTGAAATTTTATTTTTACCTCAATGTATGCGAATATGCCCTTTATTACCGGAACTACCAACTTAAATTGTCCGCGAAATTAAAAAAAACTACAAGGTATTCCCCCAACTCAACGGCGCGTAGTTCTACTTGATTTTGCTACGATCTTTCACCAATGGTGGAACATGCGTTTTGTTTTGTTTGCATTACTTGTTAACTGATGACGATAGACGACGAGTTACGAGCAAAATACGGAATATTTTGGGATAAAATATTTTGGTTCTACGATGGTAAACAAATGAAACATATCACAGTCCTTGATACAATTATTACCCCGTAAACATTTTTGAAATTTCGTCGACGGTTTAAGATAATGATTCCGACAATATTTATTACATGCATTGTACAGGGAAATTGGGGAATAAGTTAATTACTTGAATCATTGGCGAAATTTTAAAAAAGAACGTTTGCTGTTGCTGTTGGGGACCGAATGACGTCACACCAATTGATGCTTTTAAAAGCACGTGATCAAAATTGCAATTTTAAGGATTTCCAAAGCATTTTTCTTCGGAAATATTGAAATTTGAATAGAAGTTATTTATCTATTAACTTTCTACTAACATTTAAAGTAAAAATAATGCAAAACCCTTATTTTATATCCCGACGCTTAAACATCACAGAACAAATAAGAATGGGTTAAAGATTTAAAGTTAAAAAAAAATAAACTCCAGCATTGTTTCCGCCTCTGATCTCTACCCACTTCAACTTTGAATAATATACGTTAATAATGGAAAGCATCTTTAAGACCTCATTTTAGCAACTTTATTTAGTTTTAAAGGAAGTATATAAAAATATACAAATGCCATGGAATACATTTGAAACAAAAACTATATTTACAATATATATTTAAAAACCCACATCTAAATATAAATTAAATAGGTAAAATTAAAATTTACATTAAAATTTTTTATACGTACAGAGTATTAATACATTGATCATAATAAAACATAATATATACATATCACAACATAGAATCTCCAAATTAACAATAATCCAATCGTTGTATTACATCATATTTTACAGCTAAAAATTATTTTCTCTATACCAATGGGATCATAATAGCTGTACATTACTAAACAAAGACTAAGGAAATAATGGGTTTTCGGTGAGCAAAGAGATTAAGGAACCGTAACTAATTTAACTTGGGTAATCATTACATCACTAAAATTATTTAAATAATATCTGTAGTATCTCTTTGTTCATAAGATGTGCTATATCACAAACAGTATATCTATTAGTGCATAAGAAATTATATTTGAAATATTTATATTGAAAAATGTATATTTTAATATAGATTGTTTCTAATAATAAAAAAAAAAAAACAAAAAACGGGGCACTAATTTATCTAATAAATCAAGTGAAAATGATATAAATCATTCCAGTTCTATTTATGTACTATGATACACTCAACATTTGTTATTTAAATTAATTTTTTTAATACGCTTGGTTGCCCCTGAAAATAAATTTCAATATATTAAGGAAGACCAAAGAACTAGGTATATGAAGTCGTCCACAAAATTTAGATTTAGTGAATACATTAAAAAAACTGTATAGAGCCGTCGATTCTTTCCTACAAAAATTGTATTGTTCAAAGTCACATGATGGTCAAACTTTTTTCGTATAATAGAACTGAGCTTGAGGCTACATAGTGTTAACTTTAAGTTAGATAAGCTTCAATACATTTTATCGAATTCAACCTCCATGTATTATTGACTCACAACTGCTAAGTATGCATCAAACAAAACAATTCATTTATCTACAAGACCAACTCTGTCAGTATGCCGAGATTCTAAAGCCTTGATGTTTTGATCTCTTAGTACAATATCCGTAAATTTCTTCGACTCTTCCTCAGAATTAAACTTTGGAAATTCTCAAGAAGTTTGCAAAATCGCCACCGCGCTCAACAAATTTGAATATGAAATTGCAAGTATTTAATGTTAAGTGGGCGTATGGACTATTAGAAACAATCTATATCTTGTTATTATCAATTTCTAAAAAAGGAGAATTCACGGTTTAAAACATATCGCATCCCATTTTTAACAATTTCTTCGAATAATGCGAAATACTGGGTTACGATCGCTGTACTTGGTATGTTTAAACGATATACATACATGTCTGTCATATAAATTACAAAACCGTATTTCAGTACCGCATGCATAAAACATTATCTAATATTTGCTTCCATATTTACAATATTCTAATTGCTTATATTGCACTGCAATCGTATTGACTTTTTCACCTTTCTTTATTTCTTCCAACTTATTTAAACTTAAAAAAAACGTATATGTTTATGTTATAACTAATAATTGAATTAATTTATTAGCCTATTATATGTTGCAATACTGTATCTTATCTTGTTTTGCGAAAGGGTAGAAAAATAATGATAAAATCACAAGTTTATCTGTTATTTTGTTGTATCGTGTCCAATGATGAACAAATGAAAAGTTGGTGAACAACAGAAAGAACAAATGAACAGTTGGTGAAGGAGATGATTTTTTCAATATCTTCACGAACAAAAATTATTTTTCAGAGTTGAATTGACACAAAAAGCAAAAAAGGGGCTTAATTCGGCATGATGAGAAATAAAATAAATCCTCAGAAACTGTAACGTTATCAAATTTAGAACGTTAAATGCCAATATTAAAATGTAGGAGTTTGTAAAAAAAAAAAAACTTGTTCTTGATTGTAAACACAATATCACGAGGTAAATATATTTAAGATCTGTCGTCGGATTTATGAGAAATAAAAAACACATCATGAGGTCACCTTCCATGGCACTGTGTGGCCAGATTTTCATTTTCTGTTACCAAGGCGCCATGTTGGTCACCGTGTGCCGACCAGCACACCCCTCAAAAGAAGTACGAAGAAGGCGTTTTTCGCGTATTAGGACGATATCGATGAATTTCTTGTGAGGAATGTTGCACAACCGTATTGGTTTGAATTGTCTCAATATTTCGCTATATTTGATCTTTCAATTCAATTCAATACTTTTGCACTAATAACTACGCCAAACATCCCAAATTGGTGCCACTTGGTAACTTTCTTATTACTTATTCTAAAACAAATTTTTCTGTCAAAAATTGAATCCGCGCAATTTTGAAAAACAGTCAGGATCTACCATTAAAAAAAAATAAATTTTGATTTCGCTTAATAAAAATGGGTTTTTCTATTAGCGGCGCATTAATCAACAGTAAAAACACAACCGGTCCGACAATTGAATGGATTTCCTAAGAACAATGAAGGTAGTAATCGAAGCCGATTAATTTTGATCTCTCTGAATATCCTGTTTAGATACGTATAATAGAAGCAGGCAATAAAGAAATAAATTTTAATATTTTAGATAACTTAAATTTAATTAAACAATACCTCATTTCGAACGATGATTTTGATAATTAGTAGAGATTATATACGTGTCGTATTTATTTTAATCCACCAAAGTGATGATTCTCTTGTTGTTTAAATTTTTTTAAATAAACCAATAAACACGTTAACTTGACTAAATAATACTGCTCACTTATGAATGACTTAAAATTCAAGGAGGAACATTATTTACTCTTAAAAATTGCATTGAATAGCATTGTAATAAGTTAAGTCTATTGTATACTATAAAAATGACTTCGTAAAATATTTGTAATAAATAGTACAAACAACAATATTAAAAAAAAGCCTATGCATAATAAAAAGTAGCACTTATGCATTTACGTGCAAAAGAAGATACGTCTCTAGTTATTTTATTTTCCTTCTAGGTATAATAAGTATTAATAAAGGTTGAAAAATAAATAAATATAATAAACACTATCTCATCTACAAAATTTTCAACATTATTTCGATCGATATCAATCAAAAACGAAATCGTTTATATTTTATCAATTAAATCTGATATTGAAAAAATCACCTCTCTCTACATTTCCGGTTTTCCCGCAATCTTTTAGTTTTGCATACACAACAATTCAAGCCTATCTAACCTCATGCGCGCGCAAATTGACTTAAATCACCTGTGGTATGATACGCCCTTAGTCGATGACGTACGTACCGCAACAGACATCGATCACACGAGACGCCACCGCCATCTGTCTTCTTATGCGGTGAGTTTAGTCTTCAACGAATCGTCGTACCTACTTATGTCTAGGGAACTAACGCTACTGAGCGATGTATAGGAATTATTTACAATGTGCGGAGCTTCGTTGAATTCGTTCAGTTCTTCCTGTTCGGCGAACGACGGGCCGGCCAACAAGAAATACTGTTCCGATCTTGTCGGCCATAATAAATGGGCCATAACGCAGTACGCGAAACAATCTGCGGAGTAGGTGATGCCTGAAAATCAGTAGATGTTATGTTATGCAAATGGTTCAAAATCGTTGCAAATTAAAAAACCGCTTTAATAGTCATTCTGCGACGAGCTGCGATTGGAATTCGCAGATATTTAAAAAAAAATTCTTGAGAAATTATTGAGCAGCACGTAAACTCTAATAAATCAAATGATAAGTAAACATGGTAAAAAAAGCGGAATATTAACTGCGATACGTTTTGTAAACTCAAAACTATTTACTTTACAAAAAATACTCACCCAATAACAATTTAAATCTCCATAACGCTGAGACGTGTAAGGCTATTATCGCAAGTATCGGTAGATATATGAACCAAACGAGACTTGAAGCACCAAAATGTAGGAGGAAGTTCAACTTCTGAGTATTATGCTCGTATAGCATTGTCGTTCGCAATTCGTATAGGAACCACACCATTATCAACGAACGGAAAACAATTATCAACCATCCAGGCCATGTTTGATACTCATCTATATCTTCTATAATGTCAACTTCCGTCTGAAATAAAGATTTGTAAATGGAATCAAAGTTTTCTCAGATTTGTTTCAATATTTATCTCACCAAGTTCCAGACATATAGAAGTACGTGTACAATACCGTAACATAACCAAATCGCAAACACCAACGGCTTCCACGTCAGCTCCAACCGAGTCACCGCCCATCCCTTTGCTAACAGTAACAGCAATAACATGAAGGAAGTCTAAAATAACGAAAGTGCACATTTACTCCTACTTTGATATTCAATAGATTTTTACCCTAGAAAGTATATCGAATATATCCCCGGCCATAGCTAAGTTGGGATATCCAATCCCATCCAAAGAAAATTTTAAAGTATGAATGAGAATAAAGAACAACGCAATGAAATCCAGTAATAGACTCGCAGTGAACAGCCTTGTCACTGGATGTTTCTGTATCCTCACAGCGTGCAGCTGAAGAGGCACTAATATCATGTAACACAACCAGAAGAGGAGATACATCTCCAAGGTGTTTTGACGATCGAAAGAGAATTGGTACGTTAAGCTGCTAAAAGTGGATATGTTGGGACTTCCATTCACTAGCCATATGTCGTAGTCTATATCGTAGTACCCTGTTCGGGGTTCATAGTGATGCCACTCGCATGACGTTTGATTGTAGTAACAAGCTACCATTGAGAGATACCAAAATCTGTAACAATAATGATTGGTTTGATCAATAAACGGAGGTTTTAATCCATTAATATCAGTTAGTTGTTTGCACAATGCGAGAAGAAGTAAAGAAATTTTTCTCATTCATTAATACGACACCTATTTATGAAAAAACATTACATTCTATTTAATTATTGATGTTTTGTTAAATTTTTGTAATAACTGGAATAACAGTTGCATCATCGCATTTTTTAATTTTAAGCATACGTTTAATATAGAAAATTAGGATTTTCTGCCAAATAAATTGGCTTTTTGGTTGGAGGAAAAGTTTATGAGTGGCTTCATCCATCTTAAAAAAGACGTCCCAAGAGGTAAAAATCATTGGAATCTTGGAAATTAGCGAAAACAGATGAACTCGTAAAACCCAATTTTTTTCCCCATTTAATAGTCTCTGTATCTCCGCCAGTTTTCGAGATTCTCATATTAAACATGGAAAGAACTCACCCTACCATATTTACCCGTAGTATCTTATAATATGATGTTTATGATGGAAAAAGTAAATAAAGATTTTGATGCAATTAACGAAAGGTTATGTGGTTAATATTACTTCCAATATAAGTGCGACATAATGTAAATCTAAGGATTATTGCAAATATAGCTGTCCCGTTACGACGTGACATCCTACAACACTGAAAACTGAAGCACATTATTAAAACACTTTATTAACAACGGACGCACGTTTCGATAGCTAAGGTATCATCTTCAGCAATAAAATTCAACTGCCCAGCTTTACTGCCAAAGATGACGAATACATGATTACTAATTGTTGTTATTTGTTCAAGTAATTGTTAATTTCATTTGCTACACATTCTTTTTCAAGTCTTCTAGGTGCTCCGCATACAACTGAGTGTTGCTTATGCTACTAAGATTTTGACAATTTATGTGCTACTTGCTATAATTCTGTCCTGAAGATGTGCGGTTAGCACGAAACCGATCTAGACGTCTCTTTTCTCTCCGCTTCTTTCGGTTTATCAAGCAACTCACACAGAGTAAGTATGGATGATTTCATCTTTTGCATATTATTTTTGCAATAAATAAACTAAGAATAATAGTAAACTCGTCCTAATTTTTGGATCCTCGGAACGAATTAATCGATTTCTCATGGCAAATCAATGATTACGTTCGTTAACCCGGCACCTTTAGAGGATTTTATGCATGACTATTGATATAAAAGGATCCTTTAATATTATTAGTTTTAAATATGAAATTATGTACAGGGCGAGTCATAGTTGTAGTGAGTAAGAAAATTCGGATGTTGTTATCCGACTTTCAATTAATTTCAAGTCATAGCGTAATTACAAATTTGTAAAATGGTTCAAATTTTCGCTTAATATGTATAAATAAATTAAAAATATTTTTTTTACGTTAAAAGTTTTTTCATTTCTTATCACGTATGGCGTACTTGAGTCGATCCTTTCATATTTACGATCATTTCAATAATTTTTTATTGTCACAGGGATTTAACGTTTATTTATTTATTATGTATATAGCGTTCGTTTATGGTTCTCGTAATCGGAATTTTACAGTTGCAGTTGAGGAAAAACGTATTTATCTGTGTTTTCAACAAACTATGCGAGACCGAAATGCTTCCCATTGCTAAAATAAAAATAAATGAAAATCGGATAAGAACACATTCTTTTTACTTATACAATACGCTCCTGGCGTTTGGGTCGTTCCTCCGGACTTACCAATATTATTGATAGTTACATTTCACTATCTACTATCACCATCTGCTATCTACTAATATTTAATGTATTAAAGATAAGTAAATAGTAAACCAGATAACATTCAACGTTATCATTATCATTACATATCATACGATTTTGACAATTTACGTGCTACTTGCTATGATTCTGATCTGAAGATGCGCAGTGAGCACGAAACCGATTTATGAGATGCAGACCTTGCTCTTTTCTCTTGGCTTCTTTCGGTTTTATCCGATTTTCATTTGTTTTCAAATTACAAATTTTCAACAAGCTTTCTTGTAAATGGTTCAAATATTCGCTTGTTTTCGAGTTAATATGTGTGTTAATAAAATAAGAATATCTTTTTTGCGTTAACAATTTTTTTCCCTTCTTATCACGTATGACGTACCTGAATCGATCCTTCCGATAATTTTATTGTTTGGATATGTATCAGTATATTGTCATAGGGATTTAACGTTTATTTATTTATTATCGTTTATATGGTGTTCGCTTATGGATTTCGTAATGGGAATGTTACAGCTGCTGTTGAGGAAAAGTGCCAAGATAAAAACAAATAAAAATCGGATAAGAACATACGATTTTTTTTTACGTATACAATACATATTCTTGGAGTTTAGTCCGTTTCTCCGGACTTACCAATATTATTGATAATTATATTTCACTACCTTCTATTTAATGGTTTAAAGATAAGTAAATAGTGTACCAGATAACATTCAACGTTGTCATTATCATTAGCAATTTCAACGGATATATGGTACAGAATTAAAGTCTTTCACTCTTGTTATCTAGTTAATTTATGCGTTGTATATTTTGGAATCTCGTATAACGAGCATAATTCGCTCCAGAATCTTACTCGTGACGTGAAACAATTTTTCCCATATTAATGAATGTAAAAATACGATGATGCGTTTCATCTGAAAAAAATTAGTCCTCAAACATTTTATTAAAAAAATATATATAGTCAGTGAGTCATCTTCATCTCTCCTTCTATCGAGGAAGGAACCCACTTGAAGCTGTCTAGAGAGATTTAGTGCAAACGCAACACAATATTATCATTAAATAAATTTGTAGCGTTCGTGGCCAAGCTGATGCATCTCAATGTACGATGCCATGAATGTCCATTTTTGCAGCTTTTCTCTTATTGCACCAGAAGATTGTTGCTTTGCTGTTACATCCTCCTCCTCATCCTGTGACAAACTCTCCTCCACAACTTGTGAAACACAATACAATTCCTTAAGCTCCTCGGTGATTAGTCCTTGATTCGTCAAAAACTCATAGATATCATTGTTATCCACCTCCAGTTCAATGATCTAAGCCAAAGACAAAATGCAGTTGCCAACAAACTTCACAGGTACTGTTTCGAACCCCTTAAAATCACATTCAACAACGCTCATCGGCCAAAGTTGCTTCCACACAGAAGTGAGTAACCATTTCTCGCGCCTTTTGTGATACTTCAGTCACCTCGTCGTAGAGCCTCTTAATGTTATAAATAACCTGCTGGTCCATAGCCTGAAGCAACGGAGGTATTAGGAGGTTGTCCATAACAAGCAAGACATGGAGTAGCGGATTCGTCTCAAGCAAATACTTTATTAATTCAATCACCAAAACCTTGTTATTGGACCTCCACGTCATTTTTCTGGACTTCTTGAAGGTTAGTGAAGTTTCTGAATGGCAAACAAGCAGCGACTTAATTTTCAAATCGCCGCATTGACACAATATAGCAGCGTGAGATGGTCTTTCATTGGTTTGTGACCAGACAATGCATTATGTTCTACTATTCTGTATGTTCGCTTCTGCATCTTTTCCCAAAATATATCTCTCCTGCCATAATTAAAAACCTTGTCGCGACAGGCATCCTTCAGAATCTACGAGCTTCTTGAAGTCTGCTGCTCTTGTGTCAGAGTTTCCTGCTTGTGTTCAACTTCTCGAACCATCCATTTCTTGTTAGCGGAACATATATTAAACACAAACTGAAGTAACAGGGACACAATCCGGGATTTCTCCTTTCCTCCTTATGCGAAACGTCACTCGTTAAGTAAATGATTTTTTTTCCAATTTGCTTCGCTCATAATGCAAATTATTCATTATGATGATCGTTAGGCGAAGTTTCCACTGTATTATTAAACATAAATATTGTAAGGTTCTTTATTTCAATAAGAGCGGTAACTTGTTCGTATTAATCTGTAAGCAGTCAGAACAAGTTAATAGGAGGTTTACGTATATAGTAAAACTTTGGAATGGGAAATATTATTTGGGATCCATGAAATATTTAATTTCGATGAAGAGGTTTGAAAAAGTCAAAACCAAAAACTATGCTATTGCATCGATGTCGAAACTTTTATTAGACGCTCAAAATTATAAAATCTTTTCCAAGTATGATGTTAGGAGCAAGTAATTCTTTTTAATTTCTTGAAAAATACAGATTTGTTTTCAATACTGAAATCACATTCTGTCCAGTCAACGCATTAGCCCCACAAAAGTAAAACTAGTTTGAATATTTATAAATAAACTGAATTGTTTTGCACTCAACTCGGACTGAATAACCTTCACTTCGTTGTTCAATTTTCCGCGAATTTTGAAATAAATATAAACGTGGTTCGCTTATGTAATGCAAACCAGTTTGCCGACTGCTGGGAATTTAATAGTAAACAGGTACGCGCATTTACTGGAATCGTACAAAAATGCAATTTTCTGCGGCGAGCGGGGCAACATTTATCGCTAACACGAAAATACTTTTAATCTGCATATACGTACCTGGATGTGCATTGTATTTCAACAAACACTTTTTAGTGTTATATTGTGTGTTATGTTTGATTGCATAGTACATTTGTTATATAATATATAATAATTAATTTTAATCCTTGGATTTTTAAAAATTTAACAAAAGTTACTAAATATAATAGCTATTCTTTGTTAATTTTGATCCTATAAATTACCAAAAACAATTGCAAAGTCAATTCAAGATAAATGCTAACACTGGCGATAAAGGCTTTTTTGTTGGAATAGCATTAACGAAGATATCTATTGGAAAAGGTATAAGGAGAATGTATGTGAGAAACAAAGAAAAATCAAAATTGTATCTTTGCTTAAAATATACATGAGTGGAACTACAGTTAATAACACGATTTATGATAGAGCATTGTCGAATAAAACATGTTCTTTTTGAAGTAATACGTAGTAGAGAGTAGATCAATAATTTTTTTTTGTAATGTGATGGCGGCCCAACGGGGTGTAAAGTATTTCATGGCCTTGTTACTATCGTCTCCTCGCCGCAAAGGGTGAAGCGCAATTAATTATACCCCAACTGCGAATGGTGACTCGGGAGTGTACAGAATCCACTAAAAAAATTTTTTGATCCGAGCGGGACTCGAACACACAGCGTCTAACTCTGCTTAGCCAAGCACAGGCCCTCTTACACCTCTTACAGGGCCCAGTACCAGAACCCTACCATTGGTCGTTCTCCCCAATCAATTGCAATCCTGATGTTACAGCATTCTCTTCCAGTATGTGTCTATAATTCCGTCGATTTTCACGAGATCTCCGGTCCCCGCACTGCTGAAACCACCCCAAACCATCACTGAACCACCACCGTGTTTTACTGTGAGAACCCAACATTCTCTCGTCTTTCGTGCGTCTCACACTCTGCGTTTCCGCCCAAACACTTCGAACTTGGATTCGTCAGTCCAAAGAACGTTTTTAAAATTTTCTGTGGTCCAACATCTATAAGTTTCGGCTCACTGTAGCCTAGGTCCATGGGCTTTTTATCGCAACGCCACCGAATAGACCGACTTCTCTTAAGCGGCTTTTAGTTATTTAGTTGTAGTTCGCGTCCCCTGTTCATTTCCGTGGCAATTTCGGGATTTTTACAATTTTGGCGTGTAACTTTCTTTTGAGTCGCCCAGTGTATCTCAGAAAAATTTTAAAACTTACACAGCTCTTAAAAATATTTTGCCGCCTTCCGTATAGGAGTCGAGGCGAATGTGATGGGCTACCCTGTATATGGAGTTAGATGTTCGGTTTGGGGTTAATGAAACAGAATAGCTTTGCTGGGCTTCACCCTATTTAATAAGCGGCAACATTCTGATACAATATTTAATCTCGAGAATTTATATAATTGTAGACGCTAGACTTGAAATGCATGTTTACACAAGAAACAATAGGTCAAACCAAGGTTCAACTTAACTTGTTTTGATAATTCAAACATTACTCGATTCCTTATCACGTTAGTTTTAAAAATCATTAGCAACTTATCAAATTCTGTGTCCTGTCGCAA
Source organism: Oryctes borbonicus (assembly GCA_902654985.2). NCBI lineage: Eukaryota > Metazoa > Arthropoda > Insecta > Coleoptera > Scarabaeidae > Oryctes > Oryctes borbonicus. The sequence continues at coordinate 3,052,350 of LR736865.1, forward strand.
TTAGAAACAATTGTTTAAAAGCAACGAGAATAATATTTATGAATAGTACTATACTTATTTTGAAGATGCTTGTTAATTAATTATTGTTAAGCAAGGCAATCGCTATATCTCATACTCAAAGCAAGCTGAAAGTGAATTGAAATAACCAGTTACTAGTGAAAGTATCTGTTGCTCCACTTAAATGAAGCATTAAGCAATATATAATAAAAAGCTATAGTCAGATTTTATGATTTCTTAATACGAACAATCGTTCTATATATTTAATTAAATATGCACTTAAATATATCCATAAAGGAAATAATAAATACTCACGAAGGTTGCTGCAAGTCTTGAATAACATATGTAAATTGATGGCCTTTAACAACATTATTCGGATTATCTTCGTCTTTACATAGTTCATTCTTCGGACAAGGAATTCGCCTCAAGTAATCATTTCCATGGGGGTTGCAAACAGGATCGAAGGCTGAAGCATTTATCCTCGTGAACATATGTTTACATGCATCTTTCTTATTGTAAATCCGTCTATTTTGATAGTAATCTAAGAATAGCGCCCTATCTAATACAGCAAAGGTAACTGGCTGCTGGAAACCGTGTCTGGATGTTATATTTCCAAAGATATAGCCGTGAGTTGCTTCTTTTTGATGCCTGTCTGTCTTTTGAAAGCCAAACTTCACTAAAAATTTAAAGAAATCTCTGCTCCTAAACGTCCCCTTCAGGTGTGTACACTGAACCGTATGAAAACACAGCACAATTAATACAGAAACCACGAAAATAAGATGTCTTTTAAACATATTTGTTTGAAAATATGGAAAATTTTGACAGAACTAAAACACATTTACAAATAATAATACAACTGACAGTGCGTTGTTGACAGTCGTCCAACTTTTTCGTTTCTGCTATTGGTCATTATTTCCTTCCTTAATTTTTAAACGTATTTCAGGCAACGTTGCACTACATTTCGAATTCAAGGCTCTTGAACATGTTTAAAGTTATTCTTTTATGCTTTTATTACCTTATCGTGTTTTTGTTTATCTTTCTTATCGCATATAATAGACACGTACATTCTACATTTACAAATTAAAGTTATTGATGAAATGATTGCCATCTAATCAGCAGGGTCGAAAAAAATCAAAAGTAAAAGATAAAAATTTTATTTCAAGATATTATTAATGTTTTATTAATGTAACAAAGAAATTATGAAAAATTAGCAATTATAAAATATCCACTTTTTATGTTTCGAATAGGCAACCTTGTTTACGCTTTGGTATAATAAGTTGCATAACAACAGAATGTTTTAGCCAATGTTTCAAAATAGAATTTTCACACCTGATTCCATCTTCGATAAAAAAATTCAATTTACATAAATAATTTCTGATACTGCAATTTTTTTGTAACATTTTGGACACAAGCTTAATGTTATTTGAAAACAATTTTCATTTCTTAAGAAATATGGTAATATCACATAAAAATGATAAATTTGTATCAACAGTACGTGTTTTCGGGCCATGGTATAAGGCGACGTTACACCTAATATTGCAGGACGCCAGGCGCATCCTCAAAACAATGTTGGAGGCTTGCTAGTTATCTGACCACTTCTTGAAATCCATTAGACTTTAGACTAAGGCAAATGTGGTTAATACGTTGCCTAATTACCTCACCTATCTTCCAAATATCCTGTATATACAATTACGTTTGTTTAAAAACGTTGAAAACTTGGGATACCTAATCCAGACTTGAGGTTGTTACCGCCATAGGGACATTCCGTTCTTCTGGGAATTAATTCCATGCTTAACTTCCAATAATTTCCATCTTTTCAGAAGGATGCTACCGTAATCGTACCTAAATCGAACGAGAATTCCTTGTTATCGCAAAATTATAGTCTGCTTTCCTCTGTTTGTGGTTTTTCTTGATTTTGCACGTGCGTTTAGTTCGCAAGATGATTGGAATTGGAATTAATCGGGTTTTAATTAAAACTATCATGTTTCATTTGGGCGGATGATCATTTTCGGTGCGAATTGGATCGCGGCTCTCCACACCCTGGAGTGCCTCAGGATATTCCTCGTTACACATTGGCTAATGTGGCCATGTAGATCGACGTTACGATTGTGTACGAGTGAAGTTCAGGTTATTGATGAACTGGCCAAGTGGACTTACAGGTGGAGTTGCAAATGGGCCTGGCAGGGAAAAGTCACGTATTTGGAACTGCAGCTGGACAGGGAGGCTCCAAGTTACCAAAGTTTAAAAGTAAATCTACCACAACGGATCATCAACTAATGTGTTGCTATGTAATAGCAGTCTGCTCAATATTAAGACTATTATTATACTCTACCTGTTTGAGTTCTACAACAACCTATGAAGCCCCGGCATGGAAAACTGCCTTTAAGACCCTGGAAAACTTGCAAAACAGAATACCCACATTGTTCATGGAAGCCCCAATAAGTAGCTCCGCATGGATCATGTTTCCGGAGTGGAAAACCCGCAGGACCCTCTACCTTGGAGAAGAATAACTAAGATCCAAAACAGAATCAATATCTAATCTAACGCTTCTGCGTCTGTCTCACAGGAAGATACATTTTCAAAATTCTATAACCGGCTATTAGATTGTGGAGCACGAAGGTTCGTCGCCTGACCAGTGAAATGAAGATCTCAGCAGGTATACGTGTATTGGATACTGGCCTTATCTATAATGCAATTCTTTTTATCAATATTTCTCAATCTAGAAAGTGTTGTTGCAATTACATTACCCGAGTAATAAATATTTAATAACTATTTTTAGTTCACTATAAGTACCGTTTAGTACAGCATTTTAAACTCTAAGGAACGATACGGTAGTTACTAAAATAAATTGGTAGCAGTTATGTTATATATTAGTACAGCGTAGAAAATCTTTTTGCAGCAAATGTGTTTACATTAAAATTACAGTATACAGAGTGAGCCAGTATATTCGGATATGTGTTCCATTAATAAAAATAAAACTAAAATTAAGAATATGAAAATTTCGAAAGTGAAGCTATTTTCAGGCAAAATTGAAACGAAAAAGTAACATTTTTAAAATTCTTGTAATTTCCTAACAAATCGAAATACAAAAAAGAAGTAATATTAATATAATAAAAAGTCCGAGTTGAGTTAAGCGAAACGGAAACAAAACATGTAATTCCTTAATTAATCCATAATTTTAGTAAACACGCGTGTATAATCTATGGATGAAGTTTCTAGCAACAGAATTGATACTATCCTCATTTATTTCTGCAATTCCTTCGCGAATCCAGGCAATAACGTTATCCACTCCGGCAGGTACAATAATATAAACTTTTTCTTTTATGTATCCCCTCAGCTAAAAATCTATTGGAGTTAAGTCGGAAAACTAGGGTGCCTAAAATGGAGCAATCTCCATCCCAACTAATCCATTTATTAAGAAGACGGCGATTCAACATTTCTTGCACTTGTAATGTAGCATGTGCAGGCGCTACATTCTCTTGAAAAAAGAAACATCGTTGCATGTTGATGTAAAGGAATATCTTCTAATAGACCTGGCAAGGTATTCTCATAAAAATTACTGTGATGTCCGCTATTCAGTGTTCTTGGAAAAAAATTTGGGCTGACGCTCGGTAGCACGTGCGTTATCATTGCAAGTGCTTCAAACTTTTATCATATCGACGTATTCACTATTACTATTTAAAATACTTCTAAAGATTTCCATAGTCAATAGGCGATATAAATCAAGTAAACAAAATATCGTCAAAGTTAAATATATCATTGGCAACTTGGTTCTACTTTCTATAAATACGAATTCCACTTGAGCGTGATTTTGCTACACCGATGTAAGAGAATCGTTCGTTAATTCTTAATTTCAATTTTAACTGAAAACGCCTTCGCCTTCGGGATTTTAGTATTCTTCATTTTTGTTTTACTTTTAGTAGTAGAACACACATCCGAGGGTTGGGGAGTGAATATTGAATCGTCCTGTATAACAAAAATGTTTACAACAATGCTATATAAATTGCATTCAAAATATACTCAAAACTGAGAATATTAAAGAAACGCAAATTGAAAATATGTAAATCTAGCATGTGGCCCCTGCACGCGTTCTCCTCATCTCTGCAAATGAAACAAGTATTGTTTAAAAGAAACTTATATTTCTTACAGATAGTTATATTCATCACAATCACTTCACTTTCTGTATTATAAATACACTTAGTATATCTAACCATTAAATAACGTATAAATTAACAAAACGATAATAATCTAAGACATCTTACATCCCGCCGTAGACAAAACGAAAATGTACAACACATTAGCCACGTGGTTCAATTCTCCCGTTTAGTATTGCAAGTATATCATATAAGACACATCTATTATTAATGCTATTATTTATGTATACTGTAATATATATCTTATACACATATAAAAATAAAAAAATCGGGTGCTTCAAGTTATTATGTATATAGGTATGTAAGTGTTTTTCGCAATAATTTTTGTTCTTGTAAGAGTAGTAATAGTACAATGATCACAATGGTATAAGTGAAGGACACAATATTCATATTATTTAATAATTAATAATAAAAAACGATTAGAAGGGAAAATTACGTACATTTACATATCTTAGCGGCGTAACGAACAAATCTCTCGTTTTACGACATAATAATAAAACGTGCATATTTCTCACGATGAATGATAAAAACAAGACAATATAAAGTTAATATAACGATACTAAATACTTAGTCAATAAGTTACGCATCTCATACTGGATACAGGTAGCTGTCATATTTTGATTTAAGCAACGGCTGGGTGAACGGCGAAAACCAACCCATGGAAAAACGTCCGAAGACAGCTTGGATACTTTTCCATCGGGACTTCTTTACCCATCGCGCTTCCTCCTTCTTTAACTGTTCGATGCCCGTTTCATCGTTCCAGATCGCCTGCACCTGGGAGCCGAGCATGACGGCCGTGAAGATGGCGAACAGAAGGGCCTCGAAGCAGAGGAAGAGAAGAAATACCACCGTTGCCGGCGGCGAATACGCCGAACAATCCTTCCATTCGTGTCGGATGCACATCAGGAATTGATTGATGGAGAGGAATAGGGAATGAATCGAGATGGAGGCGATGTAAAACTGCAAAAAAAGAATCGAATGATTAACAAAAAGTCTTAACTTATCGCAAATTTATAAATATAAATGAAATACGCTGATTTCTTTAGTTCATCTCAATAACAAATTATCGCAATGTTAAATAAGCTTCGCCTGAGAATCTCCCTGATGACTTAACCGAAGATTAACCCGAATCACTGCATTTACTTCAAATGCATCACTTGCAGGACAAAACAACAATGATACTCTATATTTTTATTAAAAAATTTAGAACATTGTTTCTATAATTTAGCAATACGTTGCTACGAGGGTAGTTAAAAAACTTATAAGATCAACATGAAGATGGCGCTACTCGTAAAAAATATTGTGATAATATAATTGCGCTTGCATTGAAAGATACGCCATCATTTGTGACCGTGCAGTTGAATTTAAACGTGATCCTTGCAACTTGGTTGACAATGAACGTACGGGACGGCCAAAAACGGCAACCATTACCTATACCATCAGGCAAGTTTACAATATGGTGCTAGATGACCGTCGAATTAATATTAGAAGGATAGCAGATGTCGTGGGCATCTCGAAAGAACGTGTTTGTCATGTTTTTCATTGACGTATCTGTACGTTATCAAGAAGCAGCAGATGACAATCACGTCAACACCATCATATTGATTTCCAAAATGCAGATAATTGAGAATTTAACTAATTTTCTTGAAAATATCAAAACAACGCATTTTGAGAATAATAAGCACAAAAATAAAAATATACAAAACTGCCGGCTTTGGTTATTGTGGGACAAGTACAGACTCGTGTTACAATTTAGAAATTCGATTCAAACGTAACCCAAAAATGTTTTTTTATGACCATAGATGATACACAGAAACATAACTGCCTCTAGAGACAAAAGCACAATCAAAATAACGGATTTCATGAACTGAAGAAAGCCAAAACCGCTTTTTTAGCCAATAAGCTTATGGCGACGATTTTTTGGGATTCCCAAGACGTAATCTCTATTAACTAGAGGAAGGAAGTATAATAACTGGCAAATATCATGATACGTCGCTATACCAAACTAAAGGAAAACGACCGTATTTACACAAGAAAAAAGTACCGCCCGCCTAAGATAGCAACTCTTTCATCCTTATTGCTGCCCCATCCACCATATTCACCAAATAATAAAACAAATATAAAAAAAAATAAAAAAAAGTATCCCTCCCTTCAAACTGGCCTCGTACCTTAACAAAATAATTTTAAATTCAAATAACGCCGAAGGTTAATTTCGTAAAAAGTGCTTTCAGAGAATTACTTTTGAAATGGCTGTTGTTAAATTAATTATCGACCGGCGGCGATCCTGGGACGCTATAGAATTCAGAATTGCGAAACAAGTGCAAACAAACACCTCAATTAATGTTATCGAGCCTGTTAGCGTTAAAAGGGGTGGCTAAAATTGTAACCGGCGAATGGCGCACGTGATAAAAGTGTAATTTATCGACCTACGATCGATATGTTTAACCAGTGTCCCGTGTGTTTATGTGTGTATGGAAAATGGGCGCGGATGTACTTACGGTGAATAATACGAAATATTTCTGGTTGTTCTCGCCAACGCAATTGTTCACCCAGGGACAGTGATGGTCCATTTTGCGAATACATCTGAAATAAGAGGAAAAGTTAAACTTAGCATATTAATTAATTGTATTACTTTAAAATTATTCCAATTTAAAAAACAACATATTTTTCCATAACCAAAAAATATAATGATAAGATAGCTTAGCTTCCTCATGGTATTGATGGAATAATTCACGGCAAACGCAGCAAAAGGAGAAAAAAAAAAATACACTAACACACGGACATGTTTCTGCCTACCCGGCGTCATCAGCGTGGTTTCGAGAGTATTTTTTATCTCTACCTTCTATCGCTGTTGCCTCACAGCACACGCATATTTTTCCATGTTCACTTCAGAATTCATATTTCTATGTGGGTGTGTGGCCATATTCAATTCATTTACGTATATACTTATATAATAAAAATGCAAAAGAAAATGTTCATGAAACACAAAGTTAACAACAATAACTTGATTATTTTGGCTGATTTAGTTTCCTTAGTGTCGAAGTAATTACACTTTAGTGACCGTAACTACTTTCCAAGATCGCTTTGTAAATTCGTCCACTTGTCATAACATTTTGCCAATTTTGAAATCCCTTCTGCATACAATTCAAACGCTTGGGAATAGAGCCAACCAGCCATAGCATCTTAAAGATCTTCATCGTTCACGAACTGCTGGACGCCAAGTCAAATTTTCAAGACTTTTTTAAAAAATTCAAGTGGGAGGTTTTCGATCAAAAATCGCACAGCTCCGACTGAGAGCTCCATCTGTTCTCTCACATGAAGACGTGGCCTTAAGCATTCTATCGGCGTAAATGTTGTATTGGGGACTCGAAACGACGCAACAACACTTTAATTTTTTGAGTACCAACGATTTGTACACGTGCATTACGCAATCTTTACTAATAATGTTCGCCACTTTCCGCACGCTTCACAGGCGTCGGTATGGGAGTGGTCGTTCGGATGTGCGATTAATGTAGGATTGGCGTATTTCTTCGAAAATGAAATAAATGATTCGTCGCTTAACAAAGTAAACGGCAGATTACAGACAATCATAGGTACACATAAGTTATATATAAACCGCTCCCGATATACACCTGTTTTGTTACTATTGCACTTCCGGCATGGTCCCAGCAATGTGTTTTTGAGAGGTATATCGCAAACTAAACGTTTGATTTTTGCGCCATCGTATATTAAACCCGGGAAATCTTTAATAAACTTATCGACGACCTTTTATTACCTATAACGTATATGCAGCATTTCGCTACGCTCGCGTGCATTCCACCAGGCCGCCAAACACATACTGGATGCGTTACTACTGCAATAAGATCGCTTGCGCATATATTACGAATCACACACCCAGACGACCACTTCCACACCAACGGCTGTGAAACGCACGGAAAGTGGCGAATGGTAAAGGCTAACCTTTGAAATGAAACAAATGTAGCTTTTCTTTTCATTTTGACAATTTCAATTTGTTAATTAGGGAATCCCAAAATGAACTGCACGTAGATATACTTTCGAAGATTCTTAAAGCAATTTATATCTACTGCTTCAACCTGTATTAAGATGGCATGATTCTCAAGTGTGGCTGGCATGATTCACACTTGAAACCGGTCATCATAGTTCAATTAGGAATTACTTGTATTGTGTTCATTTTTAATTAAAGTCTGCAGTAAATTATCGCGACCCATTTTGAATGGCACAATATCTAATCAATATTAATCTATCATGAACAGGCGCATATCTCCTCCCTAAAATAATTGCGTGAGAAATTATGTAATAATGAGGAATGCCATAAAATAAATTTCTCGGGTTTTTACTATGGTCTTTTCCAGTAAATCGAGTGTGAATGACCTTTGCAGCGGTACAAATACTTTTCCACGCAGGATAATAGTAAATCAACGCGACAAAGAAGAAAAACAACTTTACAGCATATGGAATCATTTTTTTCCGTATTAGTTAGCGAGATGTCCGAACAGTTTGCGATCGATTTGAACTTGAACCTGCTACTACATCCTAAAGAAAAACCATTAATTCATGATGACATTATCTATTTGAAAAGGTCAGAATTGATTCATCCGACTCCCGTAATAGTGTGACGTCTTGTTTTAGAAATAGCATCGCGCAAACTAAGAGGATACTTGAAACGATATCCGCTACTTGTGCAGCTTATTCCTTATATTTGTTTATTAAGGAAACTGTTCGCTTTAGCGAAAAAATGTATCAAAGATTATTTTTAGGTGCAAACATTTTTGTTAAAAGGTTTTGTAGCTTTACAAATGCTAGGCATATCATATCGCCTTAGATGTTCGGACACGAAAGCTTCATTTTCGCCAAATATTTTCCAATAGACTTGATGGCGGACCATGGCAGAATTTCAATGATTCTGTTTTGAAACCAACAACTATGTTGGCTGTTTACATTGGATAGTTGCCTTGTTGATATAAAAAGTTATCAGGGTATAGATGTGTTACAGAAAGAAACATTATATTTTTAAGATTTAAATTTGGTATTTATCGCACTCCATAACTACAATTCCACAGGTTCACTGAGAAACGGACAGAAGTTTTTGTATTTTCCATTAAATTTAAATTAATTTGATTCATTTGTTGAATGGAATATTTTATCGTCCCCCAAAAATAATAGTTTTTCCAAAACTCTAGATGTTTGTGGATATAATTTAAGGAAAATAATAATATGGCTTGTCTCTAAACAGAACACATCAGAAAATGCCTAGAAACAATAACCAAAAAATATAATGCTAAGATAGCTTAGCTTCCTCATGGTATTAATGGAATAATTCACGGCAAACGCAACAAAAGGAGAGAAAAAAACTACACTAACACGCGGACATGTTTCTGCCTACCCGGCGTCATCAGCCAGAGGCAACAGCGATAGAAGGCAGAGATAAAAAATTACTCTCGAAACCACGCTGATGACGCCGGGTAGGCAGAAACATGTCCGTGTGTTAGTGTAGTTTTTTTCTCTCCTTTTGTTGCGTTTGCCGTGAATTATTCCATTAATACCATGAGGAAACTAAGCTATCTTAGCATTATATTATTTGGCTTGTCTCTGTTTTACACTAAAGAGCAATTTATTAGCACCAGCTCTATATTACAATTCCTCAATATTAGCTAGGATGAGGGTTTTTAAAACGACATTAACAATGAAACAAGCTATCAACATCCGCGCGCGTTTCGCTGTTTACGGCTCGTCAGTGTACCTGGTGGTAGTCCAGAGGTTTCCAATGGTTTGCATTCATCGAGTTAGTAAATTGCATTAAGTTGGAGATTTTTTGCTTATTGGTTTCAAAGAAACTAAATTATTGGAAATCGTCTGGCTTCAGATTTATTCATCAATGCTAGAGTGTTACAAATTTCCTTGTTGCTCCTTAAACGCAGGGGCTAGCGCTGCATGGTTTTACTTCAGTTTGTTTTCAAACGTTTTCGGCGTCTTCTTCGGATCTTTGTTTCTAAGAAATTTGTCTGAACTAGATAGAATTGGGCATCACTTTATCTGTCGCTTGCAGCTTATGCAGAAGCATTGAATTAGAATTTTTGCTTGGGTCTAGACGAAGTTGTAAATATTTCTTTTTGATTGTTTAGGTTGTTTTAGGTCTTTGTCGAATGGTATAAATACGGATAGCTTTCCTGGGAGAACCGTACAAAGGGGAGTTTAAAATAAAGGAAAGCATGCGTGATTGTGCATTAATGAAAATGGCCAGTTATTTGAGTAATTGTTTGTTTTCTATTATTATTATTACTGCTTTTGTTATTTTCATTTATTGCTACAAATAAGGAGGTATTTGTAAAATTCCTCCTTGGTTTTCATTCAAATTTGTTAGTATAAACATCATATGGTTCGGTAAACAATCCATTCTCGAGGAGGTTTCGAACAAGATCTAGAAAAATGGTACGATGCAGCTCTTGTCGTTCTGAATACAAAAACGTTGGCGAAAGAATCGAAACGTCATATCAAAATTTCGAGTACACTATCAGGTAGAAAATCGAAAGTGGCCTCGAGAATGTGTTCTTAGTTTTTCTCTGCAAAGTCAAATAAAGGTCGATAATAAGTAAGAGCCCCGGGGTGAAGGTCGAAAATGTTGCCAATTTTTACAGGCGCATGCCGTATTTTTTCAATTTCAAATCAGAACCAATTGAAGGATACGGGAACTTCAATTGTTTACGATAAAATTAAAGTGGAAAATAAAATAGAGCCGTGTTATCTAATACATTTTTCACGTAAGCTTTAATATTAAATGAACTTGGCGGTAGGAAAATACGAACTCTTCAGGGTTGGTAGAAAAGCTGTTTCTTTTTGTGGAAAACCCATTAAAATAGAAATACATAGGTCTAGCAACACAATAGGTTTAATATTGACGTGAGTCAAGGATGTTATTTTGTATTTTTAGCGGGTATGAATATATATGAAGTATTTACACATCGATTATTTCAGGCATTACACGCACAGTATAGAACGTATGTATGTAGATAACTAATGTAATAACTACCGTGCTGGATATATGCTACAGTCGATAAAAACCCCGTCGACATTTTTTATTTGTCTGATAATAGCACTTACTTAGCATTAGTGGCTATTTAACTAGGCTCTAATAAGGATCCATCTACACCTCTCTAGATATATTTTACAGCTGGCAAATTTATGCTATTGACGATAACATAATAAATACAGCGGACTACTCTTAATACCAACATATCGATTTCGTAATTATCTGAGAGTTACATTAGTCTAGATTACAATGTTGTTTATCTAACGATTAACAACATTTGTCGTGTGAGATCTCTTAGCCGAGTATTACATTTTGATATGGCTAAAACAATGATAACGTAATGACCGAGTAAAGTAGAAAATAACAGGAAAGATATAAATTAAACACTTAGAATTTGCACGAGCCGCTATATTTACCGTATCCTCGATGTGGGATGTAGTAAAGCGAATTAAATTCCTATCTTTGCAGAAAAATATGGCAAAATCAAAATAAAAATGTTTCCTATATGATACCGACTTGACGTGCGGCACTGTATGTAAATTAAAATTTTGCATTTTGATTTACCTTTGCGTCAGTTTGGAGCATTTTAGCGAAAATCACTACATTTTTGTAAAGGAATAAAGATCAAAGCTGTAAATGGTGAAATTTGCACTAAATAAAGCTATTAACTACAGATTACCACAGTGGCGGTTCCTGGTCAAATTTACGGGGCGGTCATATATGGTTTGCCTTACATCGTTCGAAAATATAACACACAAAACAATAAAGCCCTTTAGTTACATCGCAACCACAAATTCAATTAGCCAAATCGTACAGAGGTTTACGGAAATTATGAAACACTTCTTTGTTTCTGTCTTTACAAGTTTGTTTAATTTTAAGTTCTGGCAAAGGGCGACTATTTCTTTTCAGTTCTAAGCGATTCTCAAAATTTAGTTCATTTGATTAACAAAAATTTAATTAAACATTTAATCACGTTATAACTTAATTTTGTGACATCATTAATACCGTTAAATAACATTAATCATTGATTAAGTTAATTTATGACTAAACTCAAATGTCATTTTGTTATTTGCCAATATTAACGAGAAATACTAAGTAAATCGCTGTTATTTGTATAAATTTAACAAGAATTTTTTAATAGAATAGACAATCATTTACGCATTATCGTTAACATATTTTTGTGCTACCAATTGTCACAAATGTCGTCTTAATTCCAATTCGTTAATAACGAATTAAACCAGCTCAAAATGTATATGCAAACAGTAATTAAATTAATCACGGATTACATTTTAATTAGGACCGATTTAGTATCACTGTTAAGAAAGCATTAAGTAATAGTCATTTTAATTTGGTGCCAGATTTAATAGTACATTAAAGTAAAGCTATTTCGTAATACAGAGCATTAAGTACTTGTAAGTAATACCAAATGACACCCACGAAATAAATATTCACGTCAATTCACGTGTGAAGTTGATAGAAAGTAACATCAATGTCCGGATTAAAACGACAACGCGGCAAAGACTAGTCATTAGCTTAATTCTCCATTAAAACGGACAATTAATTTAAACCTTGACTACGAAATCGAATTTTTTACTTAATGGTGACATTAAATGATTAAATTTTATTGTGAAATCGGTTCTTAGAAATTAATTTAATTCAGCATTAAAAAATATTTGAAACATCGACTACTACTACAAGCAACAAAATAAAAAAATTAACAATGCTTTATTAAACTGGGCCCTTGACCCAAGATGCTCTTTCTAGATGTAATTGAAATTCATTGTGTGTAATCGTGCAAGTTCGGAAAATCTTCGGCTCCATTTAAAACAACGAGATCATACCGGGTAACTAGCAGCGTCGCATATATGCCGCTTACCGTTTTATTCTGTCTTAATAAATATCGAAATTATATTTTCGCACTTTAAGGAAGGAATTGTAACCTAAAGAAAATTTATCAGTTTGAAAATATTTTTGGGAAATTATTGATCAATTAATCTAATGGGGAAGCCGCCGCTGCCAAGCTGTCTCTTTCTGGTTTAATAACAAGAAACAAATTCATTTTATTGGAAACCAGTTACAAAGATTGTAAAATCAATTCGTATAAATTTTTCCCGTGAAAATAGAACTTTAAATAATATTACAAAAACTAAATAAAACCAATTGTTTACTTCGGAAATCCTTCTTTTTATTAACAATTCCTTATGGTTCTTCTTTATTTTTAATTCATAATTCAGATTTTCTACTAAGATGTCACTTTTAAAGACATAAATCTAATTTTAGCATTGAATATTTAGCTTAAAAACGGTAAACTCACCTCTGGCAGACAGAGCAATGATGAGCTCTCTCCGGCTTGATACTACAACACTTCGGACATTTAAAGATGATCTGTTCTTTCCGAAAACCCATTTGCTGAATCATTTCTTTGGTAGCATTACCTTTTGGTACAGCACCCTAAAAAATCCTCGCTACTGAAGAATCTTAAAATCTAATCACACACTACACTTACGGGATCTGTAAACATTGTTCGTAGATGCGAAGCAAATGCCATAAAAGCAAGCGTTTGAAATAATATCATATTGATTACGCTATAAATAGGGTACGGACTTGGAATAAGTATAACGGTCATAACAACAAACTCGGCGTAAAGAATAAGTAACCATGTCAGGATTGCACAAATGATACCGCAGATATCTCGAATACACCAGAACATACCTCCGCAACATTTATTGTGTAGGTCTACTTCCTTTCGAAATACACTATATTCGTACTCCATCATACTTCAAACGCTCTCATAAAATTACATCTTCCTTTTGTTCAGGTATATCTATCTTAAGTAGTTTATTGTACTCTAGTTTACATATCAATAGGTTATAAATTGTACTTCTCGTACAATAATTTGAATTTAAACTCTTCCTTTTTGGTATTGTCATTCATCTTCACTGCGAACCGACTCTTCGAATGGAATTTTTAATTAAAATAAACTAACGCACGTACAGCTATCAACTACTCAAGCTTGTAAAATGAAAACTGACAGATACTTAAAACACAGGTGATTAATTGACAGGTTGTTATATTTGAGTAGATGTTTTCAAAGAGGACAACAGATGGGTCTGTCAAATTTTACGTAACATTCTTAAAGGGAAAAAGTACATTGTAAATATTTAATTTAAAACATGGTGAAATATATTAAAAATTGCAGCTTTTAAAATTTGTGATCAAATAATTTTAAATAAAGAAATGCCTTTTATAAACATATTTTGATTCCTTCACAAGTTACTAAGTGAGAGATAGTCACAGTATTCAATGATAAGTCACAGCGTGCAATGTGACAAGAAAAAACTATTACAGAAATCTATTTTATTAACACACAATTTAAATCTTACAACGTGGAGGTTATAAGACCATTCAATTCAGCAAAACATTGAAAATCGATGAAATTATAGTTTTAAGAATGGCTGTAAGTAAATTTGGCGATTAGCTTAAATTTATAATCTATTTTCTTTGATTTGCTTTCTAATCATTGTTTATTTCAGCCTCCGCAGAAGGGGAAGCAGGGCACAAAAGGTGCTAAACAAATCGTAGAAGAAAATGTGGCCACTCTCAATTTTTATAGGAATATGGCAATATTCTCTAATGCCTTATCCCTAATTATATTAGTTTTTTATAATTCAACTATTAGTATTGTAAGTACGAAATAAATCTCTACGGTATATTGGATATTGATCAGATTATTTTTAGATTTTATATTTATTCTCGTGTTTAGTTTATATTGGTACTTATCAATTTATGGTGTACATGGCGAAACCAAAATATACAGACTCAGGGCAGCTATTCGACAGCGGTGTTGATTTAAATATGGAAGGAGGTATAGCCGAGTTAGTATTAAACTTTAATTTATCGTTACTTGTATAATTGCAAAAATTTTATATTTACAGGCATATAAAAGATATTATAATCCTAACTGCTATTTGTCAACTTACGTCATCCATTATATCCAATTATTTCTGGCTCTTATGGTTGTTCGCGCCTGCACGAGGTTTTTGGATTCTGTGGAAGAACATTTTAGCGCCGTATTTCTTCCAACCAGGACAGGCTGATCCTGAAGTTAATGATAAGAAACAAAAGAAAATGGAAAGACGCATGAAACGGATGAATCACTGAGATTGATTATAAAGGTCATCTTTATGTAATTTTCTTTGTTGTACGGTAAATGGGTATATTAATCCTGTAACTGTAATAAGTTCCGGTAGGGCTTGGATCTTCTTTTTGTTATGGTTTTTTTTATTAATTTTTATTGTTAATTATGGATGTTGATATATTTGTAAATTTAGAGGAAGACCAAATACCCTTTTTCCCTACAAGGTGTAAACTAATATCATAAATTCCTTAGGCTGAAATATGATGCTTGAACCAACTCATGTTGGTCCAAAAGTTGATGAATTCAAGATACAAATTTACAAGTTTGTTTTGCTTTTTATCAGATACCTTCTATTTGCACAAAAATGTTTGCGATGGAGAATTTAAATTTGTTGATATTTCTCCCATGCTTTCTAGAGAGCGCACCTGCAATACTTGCAAGATTATTAAGGGTAGAGTGCAGGTCAAATCTCCTGGTACCAAGTTGCGCGGAAGCAGATGACGTGTGAGTGACGTAATTCGACATGAAAATGGACAAACCCAGAGAGTGCTCAACGTTCGCTCACAGAATTAAATGTGGGCGTTGAAAAGATATACATGATTAGCCACACGAAGGAATTAATATTTTCAAGCCAGAATTATGATATACTTTTCTTCTCGCTTCAGATGTTACGAGATTTGGCCCGCACTCTAAGTTTTTCGTGCTTCAGTATATTATTATTTTTATTTATTATATTTTTAAATTTATAAAAAATGTATTCCTGGTAAATATCGCATTGAGCATTCGTTTTTGAGATATTGAAATGCCCTACCAAACACCGCTACATCGATCTCCTTCACATTTAATCTAGATTCAGCAGTGATCCAAATTTTAAGCGTGTTAACAAGGCGAGCGATTCAAATTACAACAAAATACAAAATTGTAACTTTAGATAAATTGCGTTAAATCGTCATCATTTCATCTTAAGAATGTTGTGGCAATGTTTTGTACAAACGTTTTAGAGAATTGTTGGTAATGTGCATTTTTGACCATTGATTGTATCTATTGTAATAAGAATTATCCAAGCATATTCTATATTGTAAAAAAAATGTTGCCTTCAAAACTTGTTATTCATCCCCCACCTCATAGACTATTATATACGAGGTGCAAAACACCACGAATCAATTTATTTATTATGTTCTGATATCCTCCCGGGTAGTTTAGATGCAGAATACGGTTTTATATTTTGAAATTTTTTCATTAAGACTTACATATTTGTATCTTCGTGTAAAGCTTTATTATATGTTAAATAAACGCTATTTTTTTATGCGAGTTCTATGTATCTAACCATCACAGCGGCATCAAACAATTTGTTTGGAGTTAAGTGTTGAGCGAAAGAAATTTAGAGCAATTACATTGAGACAAAAAGTGGAAATATGCTTCTAAACATATACAACTTTTCTCTGCTAAGTGCAGGTTAGCAGAAGAGTACATACATAACTGTTTCCCGCATCATCTTACACAATCAGTCCAGAACTATAAAAGTCTCCATATGAATTATGTATTTTGATTGTAATTGAAAAGGATTTTAGCCAATGAGACTTGCGTGCTGTATTTTTGACAAAAACCATTACTCTTTGTAACAATTCTAGTACACTAATGGACCATTGAAAAAATTGAATGTTGATTTGCGACAAACAAAAATCAAATTATCCTTTTAATATACCAAGATTTTGCACCTCCAAGTACAAAGGTCCCTGTTAATATCTCCAATTTTATGCAATTTATTTACACAAGGGAAGAGATTATGTTATTTCATTTGGGGCAAAAGGGATCGAAATGCAAAATGAAGGGACTAGGAAAAAGAGAAAGTTTTTCAAAACAAGAATTTAATTTTATTCTATGCACTTAACTATAATTCAATTTTTTATTAAAATAAAATTAAAATAACGCAAATCTGTTTCAGTAAACATGTATTTGAAAAACCACTGATCCAGATGCCATTTCTGTTAATTTTAACTCTGTAAAAACATTGTACCTCTTGTACTCTATCACCCCAGCGTATGTAATTCTACATTCTCTGGATTTTGGCAGATAACATGTCGTTCTCTTCTTAACTCGTTCAAAATAGATAGTTGTCGCACAAACTTAATGCCAAATGCCAAATAATATTATTAAACGGGTCTTCTAAGTTAGATTGCTCAGTGTAAAGAAACTTTGCTAACTCTTTCAATTTGCGATTAGCTTGAATAAAAGTTGCCAACACTTTTATTTTGTCTGAATATAAATGCAGTGGTTTATCGCGTCGCGCAATAAAACGTATCAATGCAAGCAAGAAAGTATCTGTTGATAAATCGGTAACTAATTCCAAATGTATGGCTGTTGTCGAAAAACAAATAAACAAACAAATATATCCTTTTATTAATTTGCAACCGCGACCTTTCTTGTTCTTTATTAAAAGTCGACCAGCGTGACCCAAGCCTGTTGCTTGAAATGGAAAACTATTGCAAGAACGTGTTCCTGGTAAATTACTCATTATTAGTTGCGCACATTGTGACTTGTATGTAAAACAACCTACGCGCTGACGTACAATTAACTTTGCAAAATTCTTACCAGCAATTGGCCAAAATTTTTCGCGAATACTTGCGGATCAGCACGAAAAAGTGCTTCACGGCCGCCGTCACGACTCTTATTATGTTGTTTTCATCTAGGTATAGGTTCAGGCTTTGCAATTTACTCGTTCAGTACAAGGGTTTTGTTCTGAATCTAAAGGATATAAGCGCAACCACGTTGCAGTCGGTGTAAATTTGAAAATCTATCGAAAGGAAATTCATTTCCTGAAATGCTAGTGCCGAGAGAAAATTTGATAAATCGCCGAAACCATGGCGTGCTCCATTTTCTGGCCACTGATCATCAGTAGGTGATAACCATGTGGATCCATGCTACCAAATATGCGATTCCTGGGATAAGGTCGGATGTATACCTCTAGATACCAAATCAGCCGGTTCTTCATTCGTTGAAACATATCGCCAATTTTTGGCACCTGTTAGTTTTTGTTAGAATTATTAAAACTCTCATTAATTTCAAAGTGTCCCCCTTTTCCCCTTCGCAATACATTACACTATAATTGCCAAATGTTCATTTAAACCAAGGTCAGCTCCCAACTCATGTTGACCCAAGATGAGTTAATTTTTTATGGATATTCATTGGTTGTAACAAATGTTGCATGTTAATTGTAAGCGTTTAAATAGCAAATTATGCTTCATTCAAAAAGGAAATCTATTCTGCAAAAACAATGGAATTTGGGTAAAAAAATAAAATAAAACCAAAAGCTTGTGACAAAGCGAAGAGGCAACAGAAAAAGAAGTTCAAACAAAACCAAACGTTTTGAATGTGTGGCAAATCATGTGATACGTACCTAATAAAGAATAATAAGATCGTATAATTTGTTTTATTAGTTCTGGTTCAAGGGCATGCCCACATGTTTACCATAAGATTAAATAAACAATAAACTCATGTATATTTTTTGTTATAGTGAAAGAAATTGTTTATCTAGCATATCGCATAAACACGTAATAATGTGACAATATTAGTCCATTATTGTTATTTTAATTGCGACATATTCACACTTGACCTTTAACTGTATGGGTACGCTTTCTTATCGTCAAAGCAACAATGTATGCGTAGATAAGGTACATACAGGTAGCAACTTAAGAACGTACACAAGTTACTTAAATAACAATAAAACGCGGAAGATGTAAGATATACATAAAAAATGCCTTATTTTGAGTAAGTAAACGTAAAGTCGCGAAAAGGGAAACGGAGCGAACGTATAGAAAAGGAAATTACATATTTAACAAGTAAAATCTCCATTCTTTAGTTTCTTTCTGTATATATGACTCAATGAAACGAATTTATCTTAGAAAGTTCATTATGTAATGGAATATGATAAATGATATTAATGTTACTTCTTGGATGTTGTAGTAGAAAATTTGCATAATGAATATTTTCTATTACTTCCAATCGTCAAAAATATTCGGTCTGTTCCTATTCTCAATTCTGTAATTGTATCTATGTACCTTTTGAAGAAATTCGACAGGTTGATTGTTACTTTAATTAATTAAATGTGGGCTAACCTACTGATTTTAAAACAATAGGTTTTTAGTACATCATCAATTTGATAATTTAATGGGTAATTAGTTGCATCAGAGACCCGAAATTTTTTTAAAAGTGAGACCGTCTTTTGTAAGAATTTCATTGGCGACCACCTCTGCTGTAGCCGATTTTATTTAGAGAAAATAAAACAGCAATTACGGTAAATGAGAACAGCGAGATTTAGATTTACCACCCGAGGTGGTTCTTGATCTATCCCACTGCGACCATCTCAGATCTATTGTGGTTCCTCTCACTAGATCAATTACATTAGCTTTGTTTTCTTTGCTAGATTTAGTAGTCTTGTGAGTGATCCCTCTACATACTACTTTTGAGTATTCCGAGTCCAGTACTGAGAGCTATATTCCTGCCAGTATACAGTAGCACAGCACAGGGACGGTAGTCTCTTCTTCCGCCTGGCAGAATCTACGTGCAGTTTCCTCTGTCAGGCCCAGATTTCTCATGCGCTTCTTGAGCATACAGTGTCCTGTTAACCGGCCCGCTATCGTTCTAACAGACTTCCTGTCTCTGCTTAGGTCCGGTGTAAATGTAGGCCTGTGTCCAATCAGAACTTGCTTGGACTGCTCGGGTTAATTTGCCTGCCTTCGTGTCCCGGTACCCAGGCGAGGGTCGGGTTCCCAGCCTATTGAGTGCATTAATGCAGTCCCACATTAGTTTCGAATTCGCCTGTGTGAGTCTAGCGCTTTTATTACTGCTTGACTGTCTGAATAGATAGCAATAGATCCATAGTTATCTGCTTGCCAATCTAATTCTTCAATATACCCCGGCACTGCTATTATTTCGGCTTGAAATACTGTGGCGCTTGGAATTAGGCTTAGCGATTTAGATATTTTAGGTCTACTCCCACAAATCCCGACTCCGACTTCATTCTCTGTCTTTGAGCCGTCTGTATGTCAGATGGATTCGGCCTATATAGCCGGGCCTTTCTTCCACTTTTCTCTATCTGATATTACCGTTCTATAGCACTTGTCGAAACTGTATTTGGGACCGATGGTATCACTGGGAATGCTAGTTATTGGCCCCGGCTTGAGCTGCTTTAACAGTTTCTGATAGTTTGCACCATGCGATTTAATTATAATAGGTTGGCCATTCATTAGTCTGTAGTTTGTTAACTTGGCCTCCTTTTGGATGGCCTTCGTTACCATCAATATATATAGCATCCATGTACAGTATCAGGGATGGAGCAGCTTCAACGCTTCTGATGACGTTCATGGATTGATCGCAATCCACTTAGGGCATACGAGCCGATATTAGTGCTTTAGTATGAAGTTGACCTTCCGTGAACTCCATACTAAAGCACTAAATGGAGAATGGAGGTGCTAAGTTCTCCATTACAGGATTGGTGACTGAACACTGCCTTTTGAAAAGGCGTCTGTATAACATAGGGACCTTAAAGATGCGAACTGCAGCAGGAAACGAGTTTGCATGTACTCGGGGCGGAAACTTTTCGGAAAGGATCTATGGAGGCCTTCGAGGTACTCAACTGTCCTCTGGGCAAAATAATTGCTACTATAGAGGCTATTCGAGTGGAATTGAGAACGATATGAAGAGCATTAAGCTCAAGTGCTTGAACTATTGAAGTCCAACCCAAACAGTACGAACGAATGAATCTAGCGAAATGTTAATATCGCTGGTGGCTAATGACGATACATTTGCATAGAATGTGTTCCGTTGTTTCTGGATGCCATCACCGACGATAAAATTGAGGTTCAGCTTTTTCTAGTTTATGTAAGTGATATTTTAGGATTGCATGATGATAAATCAGCCGGTATTCTGAAATTCCTCCTTGCTGGAAGGTGGCACTGTCTTCGTTGTTTCTGGCCAGCCTGATATGAATCCTTTCGCCTGAGTTTATCCTGGCTTTTGATTTTTCCTATTTTTCGATATCCTATTTTGGATATAATTTGGACGAATGAAAAGCATATTTGCTAATTCTTTGGACACCTTATAGACCTAATAATAACTTTGGTTAAATAAAAACCGTATATCAGAATTTGAAAAAAATTATAAGCTGAAGATATAAATGCCAAACACGTACTAAAGAATAAGTACATAACTATTGGGTGACTTGTCCGACTTAACTGTGACGTAGTTATTGAATATAACTTTTTATTGACTATGTTGCCTCGTGCATTTTAATTACTCAATTAACTATTTTTTAAACAATCGTTAACGTCAACAACTAGATTTAGATGATCTCAATTAAAACGGCAATGAAAAAGGTGAACGCGATTGCGAAACATTTCTTTATTGAATAAATTGTTCTCGATATTTTACAAACTCGCCATCTAACAAACTACCAACAAATAAAAGGTAAGTTGTATAACGTATGTAGGCTACTGTATTATTTCCTGCATTTTCGTCACCTTGGGATGGACTCATATAAGTCGAGTACCCCCCCTCCGCGAAAGCTCAGAGTGGTGTCTCTTTTTGCTTCGGTGATATTACCGCCAATTTGTGCACTTATGAACCGTCAGATTTTCAGAAGAGCGGGTAAGTGATGTTTCATATTTTGTTTTGATTCGCTTTTTTTTTGTTAATTTTGTTTCATTGCTGGATAGAAATATGAAGGATATATTTTCGTAATTAATAAACCAGAAGGAAATGTTTTAAATTATATTTGCTTGTTTTGTTTTAAGCATATTTTTTTTATTCAATTTTAATATACGTTATATTAGTTTATTAATTTAGTTTCAGTGAAAGAGGAATGGTTTTAGTATGTTATATTTTGTGTAATCTTGAATGTATTTTTTTTTGTCATTCCGGAAGTAGTTCTGAAAAGCTTGGGTATAGCGTCTATATTATTTTTTGGAATTAATTTTGCAACATTACTTTGCTAATTCTTTCTTGTTAATATTAAAAAAAAATACTAAGATAACAGCGTGCTTTGCAATTTTAGCCGTGTGTCAAATTATACTTCAGTTTTAGCAGAAATACGTTGCTTTTTAAAAAGTTTGTAGATGTAAAGCAAATCTACAAATTATTTATCAATTACTACAGGCAATCATGTTTTTTAACGAAATTTGCGAATCTTCAAATTACTCTCGTATTTTATATTCGGAAAAATTCGAAAAAATTAAATTAAAAAAAAATAGTTTTTCTATTAATTGACATTTTTACAAATTAGTAGTGTTGATATTTTTGCAGTTTAAAGAAGCTGTTCCATTTTTTAGCAGTTTTCTTTGCATAGCGA
This sequence comes from Oryctes borbonicus, assembly GCA_902654985.2. Classification (NCBI taxonomy): domain Eukaryota; kingdom Metazoa; phylum Arthropoda; class Insecta; order Coleoptera; family Scarabaeidae; genus Oryctes; species Oryctes borbonicus. The sequence continues at coordinate 3,075,032 of LR736865.1, forward strand.
TTTAGATAAACATCAAACAGAAAAACTGTTTCTAGGTTTCGACAACTTTGAACTAGACCTTAGAGTATCTTACTGTTGGCGCCACACAGTGAATGTACAGGGTGTTCCTGGATTAACGCATGGATTGGTGATGCAGACAGAAAATTATCAAATTCAAATAAAAGTTTACAGACTAAGCACTTGCATAATTCGTGTCTCCTACAAAAAATACACTTTATAATTTCCTGACTGTTTTATCTATCCATGGGCTAATCAGGCAACACACTGTATATGTTATGGTCCGATTTTAAAAAGGGATTATATAATTTGATATTTTTTATTACCATTATTTTTGTACTAATTTTCTTCTTGTTGTTTTTCTTTTAAAAAATTTTATAACCACTATTTTTTTGTAACTATTGTATTTTATGTCTTTTTATAGAGTAGGCAGTGTGATTTATATAATAAAAAAGCAATTAAAATCTATTTGACAATAACGAATAATAATTTAATAATCACATTAAAATAATATACGTACCCAAGCTCAACAACAAGATGCTCCAAATTTATAAATTATGCACGTATGTAATGCAAAGAAATAGTTTTCGAGTTGACAATGAAATATTTAAAAACTTTTTATATTTCCTATTGGGAATACTTACCTACTTTGCTACAAGTCTAATATTATCTACATGCTGATGAAATTTGAGGAATATTGCGTATTTGACGAATGTTTGGTTGTCTGATCCATCGGAAAACTGCTACAGAAAGTCATTTTTTTTTTTACATTGGATAGCTGCTACAAACTACTGACAGTAGTTAACCGTTACAAAATAGCACGTTACTTGGTAGCAAAGCTACTATTTCATTTATATCTACTAAAATGCGAAGTATAACTGCGTAAAAATTGATATTGATGCAATAACGATAATCTATAAACTAGAGAAGGAATAATGGGAAGCTACAAAGGGAACATTATCAGCTGTTGATATTTGCGATTTCGAAATATCACACATAACAGAAGCACTTGAATTAAAAATAATCTGTACCTCATAGTTGATATGTTCTAACAAATGAACAATCAAATTGAATGGTAAAAATCTTTCTATTTATTTAGAATTATTTTTACAAAAATGTTACAGAAAATTACGTTTACGTTGTTATGTTTATTGCATAGGTTGCTTCTTGAAATCCTGTTAAAATCCAATCTTCCACCTTTTTTCTATTAACATTCTTTCAAATTCCCTCTGGTGATTTTCCTTTTCGTTTGAGTTTATGTTCTGCTTTGTTCCTTGATTTTCTTTTTTATAGTTGAATAATAGAATGTAATATTTCCGTTGGTTAAAATTAAACTCTGCAAATGTTCAATTAAACTTAAATATTTTCCTGCATATAACAGAATTGAATTAGGACAAGGAAATGCAACAATAAGTTAAATGCGTGCCAATTTTGTTTAATTATTGGCAATTTAAACTATACCAAAGCATAATTGTACACAATCCCAAGATACCAGATGCTAATGTCTAATTAAATCAATATTAGCTTGTGTTCCTTTCAATTCCATATTAAAGCTCGCCTTATTTCCGCCCATCTAGTTACTTAATCCATGTAATGCAATTAATTTCAATAGCTATAGCATAATTAACAGCAAATTGTATGTTTGCAACAATTTTTACACATGCTAAGATGGGTTATTTTACGTTTCCTTCCAAGCATCTTTAGAAATTCAAGCGGTGCGCAATTATACTTCGGGTAATTCGTGAAACGATTACTTAATCTACCCATATCTATAATGCTTGAGCACCAGGTGCGTAACATCAACCATTCATCAAACACGAGCGATTTTCTCCGAAGGCAGGTTCTTTTTAAGGTAAATCTCTCGCAATCTGAAGATAACAGTAATCTCTTTAACGTAATTTCACAATTCTACGCATGTGTGCTTTTCACTTTCGTTGGAATTTAATTATACAACATACGTTGATCCTCACGTTACATACCGTTAAGTGCTGAAAAGTATACTCGTACTACTCTGGCTTACATCCCGTGAACAAATTTTGTTCATTACCTTTACGTTGTTGACTCTGATTAAGTTTCATGTTTGTCCAATAAGAAATAGGTGTGAAATTTCACCTTTGGATTTACGATTACCAAGGAGGTAAATATTTACGGAATCATGTTGGGAAATCTTTCAAATATTATCAATAAATCGTTAAGATATAAATAATTTTTATGCTATGTTAATTTATTTACAATTTGCATATTAAGATTTCATGTTTAATGAAATTTAGTTTCGAAAGAAACAAGTTGTTACGAAAGTAAGTTGCATCAAAGAGGAAGTCTAGAATTGTGAAATAGCTGAAATTATCTAACCGATATTATTCAGGTTTCTGAAAACCTTGTAAAATAAAACAGAGTTTAAAAAAACACGTAAAAAATACCAAGAAATAACAAAGAAATTATGCTACTACATAGCTTCCTCGTAGGGTTGATGGAATCATGGACGTGGTTTTGCTGCTGCTGTTTTTCTTCGCCTAACACTGTTCTTTGCCTCACAGTTCATATCACTTCTTCTAGAAACAATAAGCCAGACATTCCTTGGCGTCCTCTAGTACCAGATAATATATCCCTGCTGTTTAGAAATCAGCGACAAAAACCAGGTACTGTTACCCAAGCCATCTCTCGAATAGTTCTTGGATTGCTTAACACGAGATGGCAAGTGCAGGAGTGCTTTGAGAATCTGTACATGTAAGTGATTCCTACAGGCTCACCAAAAGTGATACGAAATGTGAGCCAAATACTGTGTTAGGTGGAGAGAAACACGCTTAAAGCCACGCTAATGACGCCAGATAGGCAAATACATGTTCGTGGATGTTTGCTTTTACCGTGAGTGACTCCATTGATACCACGAGGAATCTATATTAGCAAAACAGGGTTCGTACAAATATAGCGCCCCAATTAGTATCTATGTACATACGGCGGCATTTAATGTTCGATGGATACAAATTAACTTTAAATAACCTGAACACATCAGAAAATGCCTAGAAACAATAACCAAAAAATATAATCATGGTATTAATGGAATAATTCACGGCAAATGCAACAAAAGGAGAGAAAAAAATTACACTAACACACGGACATGTTTCTGCCTACCCGGCGTCATCAGCGTGGTTTCGAGAGCGTCGCCATCTCGTGTTTAGCAGTCAGAGAACTGCTCGAGGGATGGTTTGGGGAACAGTACCCGGTTCATGTCGAGTTTGTCGTTTTGAAAGTTGTGGCATTAACTGTGAGGCAACAGCGATAAAAGTGGAGATAAAAAAAAATTACTCTCGAAACCACGCTGATGACGCCGGGTAGGCAGAAACATGTCCGTGTGTTAGTGTAATTTTTTTCTCTCCTTTTGTTGCGCTTGCCGTGAATTATTCCATTAATACCATGAGGAAGCTAAGCTATCTTTATAGCATTATATTTTTTGATTAAATAACCTGTTTTATTTTCCAAGTGAAAGACGTACTTTTTATAAAAACTATTATACCAGTGCTTCTGGATATCTAGCTTTAGTAGTGTAGAAATTGCTCCAATATGTGGCTTCTATGCTGTTATCTTCAAATAGTATCTTCCAACTGTAGTACTTTATCCATAATAATGTCGATGAAAAGAAGCTTCTGAACTAATGTTGACAAGCTTATTGGCCCAATGGCCGCGCTATACATAACTTGAACAACCTGAATTTCTTGATCGCTTCCAGTTCGTCAACTTTAAAACCTGTTCCTATAACATGCAAAAACCTATATTTTTTTACATTCATTTCCACGTGTCCAATATCAAATGTTTCTGTTGGGCCTGTACTTATAAGGGATATAAACGTTAGGGTGGGCGATAATTTTAGGATTTTACTGTAGAAATCTTGCCATTTTTTGAATATTTGTTAGCTGTTTTTGGAAAGAATACGTATGTGGTTTCTTCCAAAAGAAAAATTAGGTATAGTTACGTAGTTTACTGCTTTTTGATTTGTTTTTAATTTTAACTCTTTGGAACTAGTATTGAAACCAAGTTTAAAATTTGTTAAGAGGCAAAACATTACTATTTAAAAATTTTAATCCTAGTTTTAAAAGGGCGCATCGTGGGTTCTGGATAAGCTTTGGTGCTTGTTTATTAGACATTTTAAAATTGACTTCCAATCAAATAATTTTGTAATTCTGTAGAAGCATTTAAAATTTAAAATTTATACCAAACCAATTTAGATAATAATAAATAATAAAGATTTCAATATTCGAGATTAATTCTTCAATAAAGCCAGCATTCAGAGTTATAAAGGCTATTTCTCATATAAATTTTGTTGGCTCTTCTTTTGCCAAAAAGACAAAAAACGTTTGAGATGGTGGCAGAAGAAATAGAATTGGTAACTGGTTTAAATTTGTTGAAGTAATTCCTTTTCTTTTTGGCAAAAACTAGCTAATTTACCAACACATTCTGCATGTCGCTACTAAAAGTATAGACCACAAACCGTTTTGATATGGTTTACAATAATTTAATTAGAAATTAAAGTGAAATGGTGGACGTCTATTCAAATTTATGGCACCATTAATTAACTTTGTGATAAACAAATCCAGTCACTACATTCAAAGAAAAGAAAGTATCTTTGCAAAAACACGTTTCAAACGTAAATAGGATTAAATGCCCCGTTAAGTTGCAGCTGTGCATATAATTGTGCGCTTGTATGCAGCTTGAACTTGAATCCAGATCCTGTTTAGCCTGCAACAGCAGCATAATAATGTTAAAAATTCGCACGAAAGTGCAAGTGTTTACGTAAGATGATGACTTTCTCCGTTCTTGCGACTCCTTACTCCTCAATACGTAAACAAGCGGATAATGCGTATTGTACATCTCTGTGGCGATACAATTTTAATTAGCACATTAATGGAAATCTATCTGGAGAAAGAATTTTATTGCCATGTTTAAATTTCCTGTTAGAACTTGCCGACGTTCTATTGGATGTCGCAATGTTTATATTAAGTGTAGCCAAAATAACTACTTTGGTTGAATTCTCTATTTATTCCTCTTTATTTTGAAGTAAACGTAACTTGAGGATTAATTTATGCCAACAATATGGCATATCATATATCGCACCTTTATTTCAATATTGACTCAATATGTAAATTGCTAAATTGGTTTACGTAAATTTTGTCAGTACTCTGGTATAAAACATAAATCACTATTGTGGTAAAGGTGTGATATGTTTGTAATGTAATTTTTAATTGTAATATAGAGGAAAACCAACCTTAAGAATTTGGCTGGCTTCTTTCCAGTTGAAAAACCCAATCATGCCGTTCCCGTGCATACAGAAGCAAGGCGATACCAAAGAAAAACAAGGCGAAGAGATTAACAATTTGCGGATTATAGCTAAACAAGAACTCAGAGAAGAAGCTAGCATTCGCAAGCAATGTCTCAAACTATTAAGGCGATGGATAGAGCATAATGAAGACATCAAGAACTGTATAGTAGGTGAGTACTGTTACTCCCTTCTAGACGATTTATCGAACCTCGTTTCTAATTATGATTTTCCCGCATATTAGATGACAATTTTCTATTGAGATTCTTGAGAGCGAAGAAGTTCAGCTTGCCGATGGCTCAACAGATGCTGCTGAAGTACTTGAACTTCCGCAAGGTTTTCAAGCGCGCTTGCTATGATATGGATTGTAGAAACAACATGGTTTCTGATTTGTTGGACAGTGGGTACGTTTCTGAAATGAAATCTTTACAAACTCATTGGTACCTTCCTTTTTTTTGAATTGTAGCTTCTTGTTCGCGTCTCCATTTAGGGATTCTTCCGGTAGAAGGGTGGTTGTCTGCATTCCACGTAAGTTGTGCTCTATTCTTACTCATTAACGTAATTATTGATAAATAGTTTTTGAATATGATTGCTATTCCGCTAGAGATTTTTTGGAATAGAAATGCTTTGTGAAAATAATTATTTAGAGAATATTTGAGAAGATAGAGGTAGACAGGGTAATTTTGAAAACAAATATAACAAATATACCGAAAGCTCTGTATATTAGAAAATATACGAGTTTGGTTTAATTTGCATTCTATCTTCATATTTTCTTGAAAAAGTAAGTAAGTAAGTAAGTAAGTAAGTAATTTATTATTATTATACATAATACTTCAAACGTTAGAACCAAACAAATATAAATGTGTTTAAGATAACTACATAATGCCAATAACTAAATTAAAAAAGTAATTAAAGATGATACAAAGAAAAAATAAATTAAAGGGATTAACTATACATGAATACAGCGAAATCATTATTCAAAAAACTCTTCTAAACTGTAGAAAACCTTTTTTTTAATAAATATAGATTTACTTGTTCTCCGAACTTTCCATATCCTGTCCAATCCGGCAGATAACGGATTGAGAAATTTCAATAAAATCTTTTCTAAATACTTATAAGGTTTAGCTCACATATTTTTTTTGAACATTTTTAGAACAGTAGTTTTTTTTTTTAAATTGCCCATTTAAATGGATACTGGATCTGAAGAGATTTCTTTTGTAGGGCGATTTAATTAATATAATAATAATTAATAATGCAGCCTGGGATGCCCTTCTGCGTAATTAAGTGAAATCAAACATGTCCATCCCATTTTATACATCTGGAAGCAAAGACTTTTGAATGATTTTTTTTTTGCCAAGTTATTGCTGTGCTCTTTCCATTATAGGATATGGTCGATGTTAATTTCTAAAAGTTTGGTCGTACTACAGTTCTCAAGCAAATAGCCTTTTACTACGAGCCTGAAATACCACACATTGTGTTTTTTCCGAGCTTGCCAAAAGAACATATGTCGTGTCTTGTGTTCCGTCCTTAGTCATTTCGGAAGTAATCAATATTGACAGATCATCAGCATATATCGTCAGATATACATCTGATAAAATAACATGAATTCAGGCATTAAATAACGTTGAACTCAGGATTACACAGGAATTAAGTGGTATCATTGTGATTCGTATGCTACTGATTTCGCATCAAGTATTTTAAAAACTAATCGCGCAAATTGCATTCTGTTGTGCAACTGGGAAACAAGACGTTTTACCCATTCACACCATCTTTCAATTCATTTATTTTGTTGTAAGCAGTCGAAAGCCTTTCTCAAATTGCAAAATACACTTATGATCTACCTTCTATTTTCAATTCCAGTAAGAATGTAGCAATAGTAATCAATTAGCGCCCTAGTATGGGGTTTATGTTGCACATCTTTCTAATCTCTACCAAATTGCTATAATATTTATTTTTTTAAATCTAAATTTTAAATCTCCAATGGCCAATGATGAAAAAGTTAAATTGAAGCAGCAATACTCTTGTTTGAAAGCCAAGAGGCCTGAGATATCGAAAACAATTTCGAAAATAAAAAAATAGTAATCTTTGCTTCTGGCTTTGATTTGTTACCAATTTCAACAAAATGGTAACATAATATTAAAATTTGTAAACAAAAGATACTTTTATTACTATTTTTATCGATTATTTAGATTTATGTTGTTTGGATTTTGTTGTCTTAACTTTTACGTAATAGCTGAGCAACCGGTGAAAAATCGGAGATGTTTTTTTACTCAAGTTAATTTAAATCTAATAAGAGTTTGGTCATTTCAATCCAGCATTCGAAGTTGGGTAAACTCCTTTGGTAAAGTGGCTCAAATACCAAGAACTAGAGAGCTTTAATATAACAAGTACTTGAATTACCAACTACAGTATTTGAAAACGCAAAGCACCTAGTACCAAGAACTAACAATAGAAACATCAAGTATTCATTGCGCATTCATTGCACAGCTAAAAGCGCTTGAAGTACCTCATTAAGTGTTTTAAGCAAAAGTTACTGAAATGCTAAAAATATAGGTGAAGTTATTTTACAAGTATTTCGATTGCTTTAAAAGTATTTCAAATATCAAGTACCAAATGGCTGCCTACTTTTAAATATGATTTAAGTACAGTACTTGGAGCCCTCAAGGTGCTACTTCGAAACACATTACCAGAGTACTCGAACCAGCTCTGTTTTAATCCTAGGTCTAATCAAATTTATACGTCTATGGCATCTTTTCATCATCTTTTAACAAACTTTTCAAAACAATACTCTCGGTTCTCGGGTTGGAGCCCCGTTGTTGACGTAGCTTCTGCCAACGTTTCGCCGTCACTCTTATGGGAAATTTTCAGGACTGACACTGTGTGCAGTAGCAGCAGTACAGTCAGTGTGGGGACGAAACATTGGGAAAAACTACGACGACAACGCTGTTCCAACCCGGAAACTAGGAGTCTAAATAAGAAAAGCAAATTTTATGAGTTGATCTGAAGACTTTAAAGTTCAAAGTGAATAGTACTTTAGGATTATTGACTTTAACGTTCATTTCGAATAAATAAACTATTAACGACATTGCAGGTGCAATCAATCCACATAGACATACCAGCGCCGACGTTACCAAAGCAGTCTTTATCACTTTCGAGACCTTAATCGATGACGAAAGAAATCAAATCATGGGGTTAACTTATATTGCAGACGCTAGAGGTATACAACCGTCTTACGTTTCAATGTGGAATATCACCGAATTCGCTACTTTGATGAAATGGGGTGAAGTAAGATTCGAAGTCCCATTTTAATTTCTCGTTTAACATCATAACTTTTAGCATTCATATCCGGTTCGCCATAAGGTCGTCTACATTATGAACTTACCGCCTAGCATAAAGTACGTTTTGGACTTCGCTAAAACACGACTCAGTGAAAAGTTAAGGGACCGCATTTTGGTGAGTTTCGTCCTTCGGATATTTCAATTAATTTGCTAAAATGTCTTTTTCTATTAGTTATTCGAATCTCAAGTTGAAGTGCACAAGAACGTCGATCCAAAAGTGTTACCCAAAGAATACGGAGGTGAGATGCCAATTTCCGAAATGATTGCACTTTGGAAAAAGGAATTGATGGAAAAGAGACAGAGGCTGCTCTCCTTCGACAGGATGCAATTGATAAGCGATAAAGGGATAACCACAAGAAAAAATAATACGGCTGAGGATGAATATGGGATACAAGGCAGTTTTAGGAAATTAGAAGTAGATTAAGTTAGAATTATTGAAAACGTAGTCAACGTTTACATTGCCAAATTTATGCTAGGTAGTGCTTATTTTTTTAATTATTTACTTAAAAAAACCAGCGCTCTTTAATAATATGGTCAATTAAAAAACAACAAGACCATGCCGTCTAGATTTTGAACCCTAGCATTATGTGTTTCTAGTTTTAAGCAAGATTATTTAGACATCGGAAATCCACGAAAGTAACAGTGGGCGGTGATTTACGTATTGTGCAAATTTAAATTTCTTCACGATAATATTAGCGCAATTTACAAAAGTTAATAGTTACCTATTTTTGTTGATATCAACCTATCAATTAGCCTTTGTTACAAATCCGGCATACTTGCATTCTCTTACCCTTGAGATTTCGCAATCAAGGAAATATTCTCTATTCTTTTATGTAGATACCATTTCACCAATTAATTGATTAGTAAAATGATAAATAATAAATAATAATAACATAGTGTATAAATAAACGTAAGTTATGATAAATATATCGAGATAATTCGTATTGATAATAAAATTCGTAGTTTTTAGCGATTAAAATTAGTTTTTAGCTTATAAACAATAGAACATATCACTACATTAACATCACAGATTATGGAATTGCACCTTGATGTAGTTTGCTATTGTAGTTATTAACATTTTGTACGTATTTACCATTATTCTACATTCTGATTTCGATGTAATAAACTGGGCTATAATAAATAATTTTTGCAATATATGTTCTTTGTTTTTTATTTGAAAATATTAATGATTTAATTTGCTAAAGAAGGACGCATTTTAAATGTTAAATAATTTTTAAATAACTGATAAAAATAATACTAAAAAAAATTGAAATAAAACAATTCAAATTTGGCAACAATCCCGTTGACCATCTACTAAAATCTAGTTGATATATATTTTTAATGTGCTTCTGACAGCTCCAATCATCACTCTAGCATACAAGTCATTTAACAGTGGCATTTCTTAATAATTTTAAATTATCTCAAAAATTATGCTATATAGGAAATGTTGAAGAAAGTTGATATGAATTGAAGAGAGACGTTCAATAATTCTTTTATTTCTATTTTTTCCAGAAATATGTTAATTTACATTTAATAAATGGATAAAATTGTTATTAAGTAATGTTATAAATAAGTCTAAGTCAGTCTGTAATTATCGACACTTTTAGCGGTTACTATTTTTATTGTAGAACTCGTGTTTTAGAAACTTCTTTAAACTTTTTTTGAGTGAGGCTTTTCGAACTTGGCCGACATGATTCTGTTTCAATAAGAAAGGCTATTCAAGGTTGGGTATCAAACTTTAGAGCATCAGCTCCTGTCCTGAAAAGAAAATCTATCGGCCGGCTTCGGACTTAACAACCCCGAAAAATGTGTGGGCGTATGGGAGCGTCCGTCCAGCAATCTCCAAAGTGTTCGGAACTTAAATATGCAGCTGTCCTGGGATTGTCTGGTAGAAGAAATTAAGTAAGAGAGATTTTGAAACTCGCAGACTGCCACAGCTCACACCTTTTGGTGTTCTCAAGAAATTTTGAGAGGTTGTCTTCTCTCTTTACGAGGAAACGTCGCCTGGCCCCCAAGGTCACTCGATTTATCACTTTGTGATTTTTTTTTATTGGGGACGGGCTCAAGTGTACAAACATCGCCCCACAAGCATTTAAGAAGGCAATCACCTAGGAAGTGGCTGCCATTCCACCGGAAAGAACTAATGTAGAATGGCATAGTACTTGTTGTTCACGAATAAAAGTATTTTTTCTGTATCTTTCTTTGTTTGTAAGTACCTTTTCATAAAGGTATAAACAGTGTACAGTTGGCATCCAGTTTACGAATGTAACTGCCCAGATATTGCTTTCGTATTTGTAATACTAAAACTTGGATAGCTTTGGATTTACTATAAACGAAAAAGAATTTGCAGCTCCTTAGAAACATCAGCAGTAGGTTTCTTGGCACATTAAGAGAAAGGAATTGGTTCATCAAACAAACCACTAACTTTTCACTTATGTTCATTTAACTAGAAATATGTTCATTCCACACTTAGTGAGTACGTCCAACTTACATTCAAACTTAGAAGAACACACAGCTTTGGTTCAATTATCTTTGTTAAATCAAACCAACATTTGTGTGTTTTGGAGCACAACCACAAAGTTCATTTCACACAACTCAAATCTGGCTCCGCGAAGATGATTAATACTACCGCAGTCGACTGCAGTCTTCGTATGTGCATGTGTACTTTAATACGGCAGAAAAGTAGGGACTGGAGGGTCGCCAGGTTTTACAAATGCCGTGCCGCCAACTTTCAGCAACCAAATCGTCGCCGATCGTCAATTTTTATCGACTTGTACGCTTATGATTTGCTTTTTTAGTACGTGTGTGGGCACGTTTTTAAATCGATTGGAAATTAGCATCATTGTTTCTGAGGTCGCTTATCTGATGGTTTTATGATGAAATAATAAAAAAAAATAAAAAATTAAAAAAAAAACAATCCTGATGGGATTACTGTTATTGTTTGAACGTTATAACTTCAAAATTTGATAATATAGTAATTTTTCTTTGTTTGAGAAACATGTTCTTTCTTTGAGACATAAAATTGATTTTCATTTAAATAACTCTTATCCTAGTAATTAGATTTTAAAGGTTCAGCAGCTTCATGTGCTGAAATCAAAGATTTATAACTAGAGCACCTAGCCCCAAATTATAATTTATTATTATTTATAATAATAATAATTTGTCTTTACCTTTACTCCAAGATTCATATAACCAATTTTTATTCAATTTTACTTGTCTTTTTCCTGAAAATGTAATTCGTAATCATATAACCATGATTCAAAGTGCGAATGTTTGATTTAACGGATTTCAGGACGTTGACGTGATTATATTGCTCAAGAGCAGTCTGGAAGAGATCAAACTGTCTCATAAAAGATGCCATCTCCTGAGAAAATGTTTTCTTAGGAGATGGCATCAACCTTAAATTAATGGCTTCTACATTACTCCAGATATTGAACAAGACGTCCAAGCAGCTATTGCTAGGTTGCAGGCATCCAACGTTGCAGGTAATAATTCGATTAATTCTTGTGCTGTTAAACATTGTGCAAAGCATATATTATCGCCTGCATCTTATTTAATCAATTTCTCGTTTCGAGGAGATATTTTTCCCTCAGCATTGAAAACAGACTGCGTTAAATCAATTTTTACGGAAGCTTATCCAAAGCTTTTGATATTATGAATCGTGACTTACTGTTTAATAAATTCTATATATCAGGGAAGCAGCCTTAAAATGGATCATAATCTTATCTGACTAAACGTATCCAATCGGTAGTCGTTGAAGATTGTGAATGTAGTCCTGAACATAGTAACATGGAGGTGCCACAAGGTTCCATCCTTGGACCCATCCTCTTCCTAATTTTTATTATTAACTTTTCGGTGGCTAGCAAAGATTTTAATTTAAGACAAGATAAATATTATTATTAAAAGAATTTATATTTTAAATTCGTTCTGGGTTCTAAGTGTTTTTATTCTCATCGATGCTCCATTCTCCTGACATCAGTTCTGAACAACGTTGCACGTGAAATTGCCTCCAAATTTCCAAACAAATACATTGTAGATTACGCAATATTCTTTTGTTTTGAGAAATGGAAACTCTACTTTCAGCAGTACCTAATTGTCACCGCAGAATTCCGTAGCTCACTTTAGAGTGGAAATTAGAAGGTTCTAACATTAGTAACTAGAAGTGGCTCATGTTAATTTAACGCGTATAAAATTATGCCCCATAGCCTTAGCTCATTTAAACTGCCTAGTTTTTAGCTACAATTATTGTATTGTTCACTTTTCACACTTCACATTGTTTAACAATTTGAATCCTGTTACCTGCTGTTAAAACAGTTTTTACTTTACACCTCTTCTATGGTTTTGCTAATTTTGGTTTTATCTAATATTTTACTACTTATACGTTTCGTTGGATGCTTTCCAACTTAGATTGCTTGAAAAAGTTGGAAAGCATTCAACGAAACGTAGCAGTAGTAAAATATTAGAGAAAGAGAAAGAGAAAGTTTTCCTTTTCATGACACCTGACCTCTAAATCCAAAATTAACAAAATTGAAAAGAATTGCTTGAAGGCCGAAAATAAAATCAAAAGCATTACATTTTTGTAAGATGACCTAAATTATCGGGAAACGATAACGTCGTTTTACCAGGAATTTCCGGTTGTGATTGCTATGCAAACACGTTGTAAATATGCTTATGTACACAATTAATTCGATAACTTGCATTTACATTATATGCTGTTACAACTTATTGAACTTTGTACTCGAAAACAACTGATAACGTACTATTGGAATTTCTAAATCCTAAATTGCTCCATGTATTTCGATAAAAAGATTTATCGCCGTCTGGTATTGGGGGAATTTCCAGCAGATGTATTATATCATCGATTAATGTTATATGTTTGCTAATACATTAATCTTTTTTTATTACATTTATTGTATTTTGTTTTTTGTTTGTGTGTATTATTGCTTCAATTTCTTTATGCCTTAGCAGAAACTAGAACTAATTCTTCATAGAGATTACATAATATTTATTTATAAATATATAATGGTTATAAAACTTTATCTTAAAATATACATTAATTACAGCTAATCAGTCAAGAGGTACAATTATATCTTTGATTAACATTAATTTGTAAATTTTCAACTAATATTTGTAACCAATCTAAACTGCTGGCAACAGAGATCTCACTGCATGGCAGTAATTTATTATTCGATATACCATAATCTATGATTTCTTCTACTTTGTATTTTTGATTGTCGGAAGAGGAGAAATGGTCAGTTCCTAAAAACAGAAACAAATTAAATTTGACTAATCAAGTCGTGACATCTCTTTAAATATGGTAAAATTGCTTACTCGATAATGCTATGACTAAAGTATCATTATCACAGTTTGCACAGTAATTGTCGAAACCAAGGTGTTTGTAAACCGTGGCATTAGCATCGACAAAAAAATTGAATCCATCGATAACAGTTGCTACGGAATTATTCCTCCGAAATTGGTTTGCTTTTTGTTTACATTTGCTAATATTATCGCATAGTTGATATTCGACTAGTCGAACTTTGTCTATCGCATTTGCATATTGACTTATGTTGTGCTTATCTTCCTGGCCAAAGAGTTCCGTCGTAGAGAAAGGTTCCTCTGATTCCCATTCAATATCTGAAATATTACATTGATAACAGACTTAAAACTTATAAGCAAGCGGCAATTTTAGTACAAGAACATTATTTGGTAAAAGAGACGCTTTCTTGATTGAAATATTGCCAAAATTTGTCACGCCACAAATTACAGCGAGCTAGTCCATTCAGATCTTTTATCGTCATATTTAGATTTTCATATCGAACAAGTATTTTATAGCTTCATGAGTATGAACTTTATTGAAAAGTACTTATCAAGTTATCAACTACAGCATTATTTCATTTAATACAATTTCTTTAGTAAAATTGTCACGATTTATGATCGTATCATGGAACATCTGTCGATAATACATACTTAAAGACAATGCACGTGTTAATTTTTATGTTTGCAAATGTAAAATTTCGTTTTAAATAATTTGAAGAATTTTCTAAAATATTACCAACTAAAATATTCAGCAGTATTAAGTCTATACCGGGAGGAACTGAATTATGCTGTTATTTTTGCAGAAATTATCAATAATACTTAATTATGAAAGAATTAACATTACAAACTATTAACGAGTGAGCCCATTACGAGCCAATAAATTCAGATTTAGATGAATATATATTGGAGAAGGTTAGGATTACGTTGATTCCTGTAAAGGAATATGTTGTTATTGTACGTAAAAGATTATTTAGGGTTTTGAACAAGCATTTCAGAGGCAATTAGATGCTAACGGTTTAGGTAAGCGTTTCTTTGATATTGCTACAAGTATGAAATTTCTGTAGCAAAAGTTGAAGTTGTTAATAGAATGTAAAACATTTATAAAAAGAAATTTTAGGAATCTTCAGCTTAGCGTTAAGCCGTTGTTTCTATTTTTACCGTATTGTACGACGAAATTATTACATACAGCTCTCTCGTTCGGCGTCAGAAAACAGGAAACTACCAATCCAATGAGTCCTATTGTAATCTTAGTTTGGAGTAAACGATTTTAACCAGAAATAACCAGCGTATCACATCAGTTAAAAGGAGCAAAAGTGATTTAAATGGAAGCAGGAAATTACAAATTTTTGTAGAATTATCTTTGGTAAAATACACGGTACTTTTTATAGTTGTAGTTATTTATCGTATTAGCAATGCAGAACAACATCCGTAGTATAGAGCGTGTTCACTTAGTGTGTGGGTGGAAGATAATTCCTTCTCTGACCGATTTTGAAAAAACTTTCACATAAAAATGATTTGGAACTTTGTTCTGGAAAATATAAAATTATCTTTAAAAAAATTTGGGTTTCCGGGTTGAAACCGCGTCGTAATTGCATGAGAATGTCGACATTTCGCTCTCAATTGTATGGAGCTTCTTCTGGACTGCTGCATGTTGCGTCGCTGCTGCACATTTTTCGTACAATGAGTTTTTTCATAAACATTTCTTTAGCTAAACAAACTAAATTGCTTTCAAAAAGAATCTTACCCCCACTTACTAAATATATACTGAGCCTTGCAGAGAAACTTTTCAAACTTTTTGAAATAAATATTGTGACGTCTTACCGCAGCTAGTTAAGCTTATTATTAGCGGATTCCATTGGTAATTCTGGAGCACTCGAAGCAAGATTTGCTTGTGCCATTGCAGAATTTAGAGAGAATGGTAAGGTCGAAGCAATCGAAGCAATTTCTTATCTTTTCTGTTGGAGGTGTAAGAGCTGGTTTAGACCAATATGGCTGATTGGCAAGAGCTGATGTTTACAGATACAACCAATTATAACTGATGTACTTAATTTCTCCCAGCGAAACATGACAAGCCGCTTGGCGCAGGAGTAACAAATTCGAATGGTACTGCTCCATCTAGAATTTTCGAACTAGAATCGCTAGAACTAAGTGCGCTCTAGTGTAGCCCACTGGAATAAGCTAAATGACTTCGAAGTTACTTCGAATATTTTGAATTAATTTTGGTGGCTTTTTTAAAGAAATAAATGAAGAGATTTGGCTTTCTGTTATTTCTATCACCTTTTACTTTTGATTCTTCACAAACATCTTTATATATATATATATATATATATATATATATAATGAACATTAGGAAGTGCTCAAGTCTGGCGAAAAGATCCTTAGCTAAGCAACATTAGACTTTATTCGTTCTCTCAAATTAGTAAACATGCTGCCGTCTGGATTCATTTAATTGCATTTGCTAAACATAGTCAATAAACTGAGAAAAACAGGTCCGCCTGTGAGATTTTCTGTACTGCAACAAATCACTATTTTCAATGAACCACCTCGTGAAGATTGAGTTGAAAATCAACACAATAACGTTAGTTTCTCATTGGTAGAAAAATGTTTAAGGAAAAATTGAATTTTTCTAATTATTATGGAGTATGAATGAATCGTCAATTGTTGCAGAAGCTTGGTAATTTTCCGACGGTTTATGCAACCGAAACTACACGTAACTACATACCTTGTGATACGTAGTGTGGAGTTTCTTGCAAATAATTTTTAAAATTTCAGTGTATGCTGTTATTTCTTTCGTTTTTATAATTTTATTCGTTATGTATTTAATTATAGTATTTTTTAAAGATATTAGATCAATTCTACTACATAAAGATTTGAAGAAAGAAAAGTTATTTAGACTGAAGTCGCGTAAAGGGATGCACAAACATCAGTATTCGCCAACTTACCGTAACCTTCGGCTAACCGGACTGGTTAAAGGGATTGACGATGTATTTTCGTCAATCCCCTAATGGCATTTCAGAATTTGTTATGTTATACGAGAACGACGTACTGTAATAATTAAAAGAATACATACTTTACGTTATTGATTTATTTATTTATTTTTATTTCAATAACTTTAACGAAAGAACGTTGTTTTGTGTACTTACTTCGTTTTAATATTAAAAAAATTGCATTTTGTCTCCACTTAACACAAAATGCAGTCGCGTTGGCTATTTTATCTTTTTAATGATTTTTATTTTTTTAATAACTTAAAATTCATCATTGCAATTTTGAACAAGCTTCATAATGTAGAAATATGAATAAAAATGTTAACATCGTCTCCGTGTAAAAGTTTATTTTTCGAACTTTCACCGATCTGATATTTTTTTCCCTTTTTGGCAAAACCATTGAAGTTTGGTTAATAATTTGCCAAACCCGTAAAGTTCGTTACGAGTAAATCGTGCTTTTTCTTCTGAAAAATGTTCCACTTACGGTTTTCTTTCATAAAAATAATTTAATAAGCATTGAACATAATTTTTTTTTACTAATTTTGCTAATGCTGATCATTCGAAATAACGATGGATCGAGCACTACGAAAATACATGTAGCCATGTTGCTTCATTTTAAAGAACACTGAATGTGAGGAAAACATAAGCATTACATTATCTACTCCTATTTCTTCAAATCTTTGTGTAGAATTGATCTAACATTTTAAAGAAATATTATAATTAAATAGATTACAGTTAAAGTTAAAGAACACTAAATATTAATTAAAAATTATCTACGAGAAACTCCGAATTACGTATCGTAAAGTATATAGTTTCGATTGCATAAACCGTCGAAGAATTACCGAGCTTTGTTTCGGATTTAATTCAAAAAGCAGCAGACTTATCAAACGTATCATTTTTAAAACGGTATTCCCCTACTGATGGATTTAAATTTATGTACGATGTGATATACAAAAATTTAAGTAATTAATGTATTAAATTTTACAGTTTCTTGATTTACAACATAGAAAATGTATTTTTTCGAAGAGAGGTCGGAATTGGAAAAATTTCGGGAACTATGTATTTCTAAGTAAATATAAATGAAGTGAATTTAATTTGTTTTCATTGAACCAAGCAAAAACAAATGGAAATTATTCACAATGCATGACACGCACAACTGAACACGTTTTTGCAAGATTGTAAAACTTGCTTATATCTATGGTATGAGCTAATTCATAGCAATTATGAATCACCATTTTGTTATTAACATAAAAGCATTTATATCTTATTGTTAGCGTGTATAGGTTTCTATTTTTTCTTCCATTTTCTTTTATTAGAATTTTATTAAACATATTTCAATAAAGAATCGTAGTGACTTTAACGACTGTATAATTACCTTCAACCAACAAATAGACTCCGACCGTAACTCCAATTAATAGAATAGTGGAGAGTACAAAGATTATGCAACAATTGACTTTGGATCTCATCACATTGCCTGAAAGTAAAGGAGTTGATTCCTCAGCAATTCTAATGTTGCATTCTTCGCAGCTACTGCAACCGATGTCTAGAAAATGGGAGGATGTTACAAGGTAAAGATATAACTGGGAAAGAAAGCGAAATGAATACTCACTATTTTGCTGGTTTACATCCCCGTGCATAATTGCTATTTCTAGTCACCGCACCGACTGAGGCAATTTTCTATTTCTACAGTACTGACATACTTTTAACTCGTGATGCGATTATTGTCATTATCCGTTCTGTAGACAAACGCACAATTTACTTTGCGATAACGTAGCGAACAATGCTGACTGGCAAGATAGCATGTTACACATGTTAGGAAACGGCGATAAGTGGCTTTTACAATTTAGCGCTTGCGTACTTTTGAGGTCGCACGAATTGGTGCAGTGTGTACAGGCTTTGTTTGTTGTTGTTATTGGTAGAAAAAAATACCAATTTCCTTTTTGTACGTATGTACGTTTATTATTGTAGTGTGTATTGTACTGTAGGACTTCATTTTAATGAAGTTAAAAAAATAATTGTAGGGATATTGTGCATAGTAGTGTCTGCCCTGTCTGCAACATTTTTTTTTTCAATATAAATCTGTTTTAGAAATTTTATGAGTTAACGGATGTATATGTATCCGGATGTATAAGTATGGCGGATAATATGTATCCGCCATCTATTTTGCTAATCACATCTGATGCATTTCCATAAGATCTATGGAGTGGAAAGGATCGATAAAGAGGAACTCTTCGGTTTCTATATCTAACATAGATAGGAAGGGATAGGATCAAGACAATCTTCACATTCCGCGGTCTTAATATTAATCGACTAACGGTAAAAGGGAACAACCCACATTGGTAAACTTAAAGTATAAATTTAAGAGCGCAAATAAATTAGCATTTCAAGTACAAATGAACAGTAAAACAAAAAAAAAATTGTTTTAAATTTAGTTTGGCTTAAGAAGCAGTGATTAGCCGTTTAGATCAGTCGTGTAAAATATATGCTAGAGGAGGTAGGTTTTAAGCTGTTTGCGGAACTCATTACGATTTTGAGCATTTTTTATGGTATTCGGTAGAGAACAGGGTAGAGCGTGGAGTTGGTACTTATTCCTTGTATCATGCTTATGGACATCTATTATTTTTATTGCGTCATAATGTGCTTTCGTTAGTAAATATATACGTCTCAGCTTCCAGCAGGTATAGGTACGATACTGGTAGTATTTGCAATTGTTCAAACAACGGTCTGCAGGATTCTTGGAAGTGGGTACTAACGATTCCACGGACCACGGCCTTTTGGGCGGAAAATATCCTTTGCATATGAGGTGAAGAACCACAAAGTAGTATACCGTTCTGTAACCTCCATTGAATTTCCGCATGATATAAAGATATCAGGGCGTCTCTTGAGACTTGCATTCTTAGGCATCGGAAAAGGTAGGCTTTATTTGAAATTTTGCCGAATAGAATTTTACAGTGATAGTGTGCCGCCCAAAAACTTTCTTGAATCACGACGATGGATGTCTTCTCCACCCATTCGTACCACTAAATTGCCAATATCCCGTTGTCTTGTATGGAAAGTCACGTGCTTTGTTTTGTCAGTGCTTACTGCGAGACTGTTTTGAGTAAACCAATTATAGAGAGTTTCAGATAAGTTGTTGATTGTTAGACTTGAACCTACATGTCATCGGTATCCATGATAAGATATATGTCGTGAAGCAGTACGGCGATATCGTTGATATACAAACTGAAGAGAGCAGCACCGAGCACCGAACCTTTGACAACTCATGTATTTACTGGCAATGCTGTATGTAAACAAATTGTATTCAGTTTTGCAGATAAGATTGGAACCATTCGCCTAGTTTTCCTCTAATTTCAGAGGTTTGCAACTTCTCTAACAGAACGTTAAGCTGCACACAGTCAAATTCCTTTTTGAGGTCGCAGAAGAAACTAATTGGCTCATTTCGATATATCTCACCACTTCACTATAGAAGTCAATGAGGGCTGATGAAATACAATACCCCGTTGCATCATACACAGTTTTAGGATTAATTTGCAGCATACAAGTAACGTTGGTCGGCATACTAATTCCGGCATGAATAAGTTTTTCAGTGGTACCGTTTTGTGGTGCGAAAATCTAAAACATTCCAGAAAAATGTGATTTAGATCTGCAAATGGATCCCTGTATATACCAGAAGATGAATCAAGTTCTGATCTTATAAAGGTGAGCTGGAAACTGAAGCTTAGTCTAGCAATCGTAGAGTAATAAAAACTTGATATGCTACATTGCTTATGCCAAGTATTCTGATGAACTTCAGGATGTGTTTTGGCATAATGTGTTATTTTTCTTTACAATGATTCTGTCACGCTTGTTTCAATAATGGATGTTTCATCAAGGCAAAGAGATCTGATGCAGGAAGTGCTGTGTCACTTATTATATTGGGCTTAATTCCTTCATGGTCTTTAATCCAATAAAATCTAACATTTACCTTAGACTTCCGAAGCTTGTCTACCTGACACAGTACTTCTAACACAACTGGGGGCGTTTTAGTTGTTTTCTGTTTTGAATAGACTTTAATACATTTCTAGAATCTCTCATGATCACAGAATTTCTCAGATTTTCATCATGCTGCATGTTTCATCATGGAGTCTTACCTTCACATTGTAATCACATTTGGGAACATGACTCCTGTAGCCACAACCTTCAATACTTTTAGATCCATCTGTATAAATGCAAATTGCAACCAACGTTTCCGTCTGGTTTATTCGAAAAAGTTGGGAACCATAAAACGGTTTCTCGTTATATTCTGGATAAGCTATATCGGCAGGTAAACGATATTCAAAAAAATGTAAAGAAGTGGACTGGTGTACTTGGAGATTTCTATCATACTTTGACGAAGATTTAGTTTCTTAACAAGTTTAATACCTTCTCTGGCTTTTAGCGACTTACACTAACGTCACTATCAAACAATGTATAGAGAAATTGAAGATGAAATAAAAATGGCAGTTCCTAGAGCAAGTTGCAACAATCTTTTGCTTAAAAGTTTTTTTTATGGATATTTTTGATAAAAAGCGATTCTTTGAAAAGCTAAATTTGTATTGTTGCACCCTCTTCATAATTTTTTGTGTTATTTGACTTACGTAGCAAATACCATAATTAACTACCAGCGATGGCAATATACCGGATAAATATCAAAGAAATTTACTCGGTATTTATAAAAAAAATGAGCAGATCCGGATTAAATTCACGATACCATCAAATACCTAGTGAGAATATTAGTTGTTGTAGCACATTTCTTTCATTGTCGTCTCCTAAATCATTGCCTTGCTGTTCCTATTGACTATCTACATCTATTATTGAATACTGGTCATCTTTATGTTCCTGGAAATCTTCCTAAATGAATTGCATCCAACTTTTGCACTTCATCATTGGAGCAAAAAAAAAATCAGATCGTTAAGAAAACAGGGAAAAACTAGGATGAATTTATCACATAATGTGATATTTCCAGGATTGGCGGCGCAATTTCTACCATGAGGCTAGTACCGAGTTCGAACCTCGGCCTCGCAACTTTCAGAGTAAGGTTTTCCGTAGTTTATCTTACTTCAAATTTGGCGAATGCTGAAGGTGACCACCTTGAGAGGCTTTATGGAAGCAAACGAAATAATAACTATTAAAATATAAAATTTGGTGGATGCTAGGATAGAATCAAACTTACTAGAGAAGTACACTTATTTCACCTACTTTTTGGATACATAAAATTAGTTTAGTTAAATACCTCTTATGTATCCGTTCTTTATTTATCTACCCATCGGGTATTTACCCAACTGCCGTCATTGATTACTACACAATTCATTTTGTAAACAATATTCCTCAATTCGCAATTGGTAATTTTGTTTTTATCTTTGTTTAAATCTTTTAGATTAGGTACAACATGCTCATTAATTTCTGGAGAGAATTTCAATTAATTTTTGAGATAACGGATTTGTATTAGCACGATTACAAGAAAGAAAATTATCCTGATTTGAATCTTTACTGCAAAAATATCCACACTTACCTGTATTCGGAGAACTAACTATTATTTTTAGTATTAGTGAACAATATTAACCAAGGAAACACAGTATCATTGTGTTGCTGTAACAGAAACGTTCAGTGCAGTGTATGTTTCAAATTTGTAAACAATGCGATGCAACAGTGATTTAATCGCTTTATTAAACACACACACCGCACAAAAATTTCGGAAACAAGATACACTGCGTCTGAGAAAGAAAAATGGTTACCAATGTTCATAATTTTTTTAAAATATTTATCTACATATAAATATGGAAACAAGCAACTTGTAAGAATATCTGTCTTTACTCCTATAAACCTATAAGGAATATTAAGAAACTTTCAGAAACATTCAGAAAGAAGCTCCAGGAACAAGCAACATAAATACATTTGCCGCGTTCGGTAATTGAAGTCAGACCGCCCAGATTAATTATTAGATCAAGAGGATTCGAATGGGGAGGTCCATTCGAACGAAAGTTTTTGGTCGACGCTCATGACGTTTGTTGTTTTGTGGCAGCATCCTAAAATATTCTTTGAACTGCCGGGCTGTAAACTGGGACAAAATCTCCTCTCAAACATTGTCAGACTTCTGTAAACTAGCTGCTTCATTCTCTGTTACCAAAAAATATTTGATGACCTAGCACTGCTTTTAGAATGGCTTCGTTGAAGTCCACTTTCAAAAATAAAAATAAATGATTAAAAAAGAAACTATGCATACAGTCAAAAACAACAAAAGAGTTCAATTAATGGTGGCAAGGACTGTGGCGTAATATAGCTAACAACACAAAAGTATCGGTACACAAGTTGAATAAATTAATTAATCCGGTTGACAAATCCTCGAAACGGTCATCCCGGATTAATTAATTTATTAAACTTGTGTGGTGCGGAGTGTGCCTAAAAAATTCATCTAGATTTAATATCGAACGCACTAATGTTCCTGAGTTTTGGTCATAGCTTTGGTTTGCATTTGCAAGTGTTGCAGTTGCCTATACTATCACAGCTTCCGCTTATCGGCGTTCAAGCTGAATGTAAGCTATCCAGCTAGAGGTGGCGCCATGCTTATTACATTGTTAATAATTATAAGTTAGCTCCAGTTTATTTAAATTATTTAACTTTTGGCACAAATAAATAAAATAAATAAAATAAAACGCAACCACGATACGTACTATTAGGTCCTTTATTCTTTTTTTTTTGTTTTACATCAAATTTATTACATAACTTTAATTAATTAGATGTTAATTTATAAAATGTAGATCATTTACAAGACGGTTCAGAAATATTGTCTTAATTTTAAGTTTATTGAGCTTGTTTTTTTTTTGTTCACTAAATAATGGTCATAACAAAACAAAAACCTAAAACTTTCAGCTAAACTGATCTAATCTGATGAGAGAATTTTTGGGTGGATATTAATTCGATTTAAAATTAGGTCAATATTTCTTCACATTTTGCAATATAAAAATTCAGATACAATATGGCACGTGAAGAATTGTATAAAAATCTTTCAATCTATTCTGTGTTTTAACGTTTATAGCAGGATCTAGTTAAAGTTAGAAAATATACATATCTTTATTCTGAATGGATTCTCTTTCTTATGTAAGTACGATAAATAGTAGCAATTCTTGTAGGTACAGATTCCGTCAAATGATATATGGTTCTGCTCATCTGTACTAATTAGAATCACTAATGGATAAGTATGTATCACAACATAGTAGCGTGAAAGTGCAGCTTACGTTATGTAACCAATGCGTACTGTTAGTTAAGAAATAAACGCAGAATTTTGATTATTAGAAAAGTTGTACCGTCGCATGAGTCTTTCAATCAATTGGTCCGTACTATGTTGTACAAAAATTTTTAATTTGTTAGCATAGAGAACACAATGCCTTTATTTATAGGGTGTCTATGTAAGAGTAACCAAAACGGTAAGTTTACATCATTCGTGTGTAAATCAAATATAACATTTGAGAAAAAAGATGAGACTTTAATTAGCACTACTTCAATTGTCTTTTGTTATATACATAATTAGAGAATTTTGAAAATAAATAAAGGCACTGAGGAAACAAATTAATTTACAAAAGCAGCAGCTCGGGTATCTTTTTAACATTCTATTTGAAAAAACTAGACAAATTATACCAAATGGAACGATATTCAATTTCTCGCATTTTGCGTCTAACGGTGAGGAGCTAAAAATTGAGTTAACAATAGCAAAGCCACTGCAGAAACGAGAGGAAATTTGCAATAATTTTATGAGAATATACTTTGTTGACAAAAATTTTGAATTATTAGGTATTCTAGTATTAGTCATATACCTACAATCATGGGTTTAGCCAGGTTTCTTAGCAGGGGCGGGCAAGGCCTTGACCTAGGGGGCAGGAAATTTGAATGGTATCCATGGTAATTTTTTCTGAAATTTAATTTTAGGATCTTCGATTGATTCTAACATTGTACAGCCGCACCCCTACTCAACTTTATTTTTTGATTTTTGAGCAGGCATTCAGGGAGGTGGAGGGTAAGACAGACACCTCTGCTCTTGCCTGGCTACGCCCTTGTTTTTTCTAGTTTAATTTTGAAAAAGTCACAAGAAGCAAAGTGATTTAAATTTCAAGCTAATAACATTTTTAATATACTCCGACTATGTTAAAAAATAAGGTAACAAACGTCCTTGCAAATAGCAATTAAGTAAAGTATTGCTCTAATAACGCTACATTTATTAATTTTGTTATTTACTAATGTTTGTTAAGACATAAGTTTCCTTAAATAAATTATTGTCCAGAAAACTAGTTTTGTTGAAATATTTGAAGCAAAACTAAATCCAATCAAGGAACGTGAAAAAATAAAGAAAACGCTAATTATTGTTTCATGTTATTTAGGGAAGCGTCGCCATTTTGTTTAAAATATATAAACAAATTTCTTTCCGTACACAGGAAATATTGAAATTAAACTTTGGTCAAGTTACCCATGTACTTTTACTGGAAAAAAAAAAAACTAAGATTTTGGTAATAAATACTGACACAGAGATTAGTACACCATAGAGATTCATAATTAAACTAAAACATAAATAAATATGTATTATTTTACTATATACATCACTTGTTTCGCTCAGAAGTTCCTCCTTCACAAGTTATTGTTCATACTTCCGTGACTCTTCGTCGATTTGACTCCACTTTTCCAAATTTTGCTTGCACATATTCAACAACGGTTTCGTTTCCGGTATTAAACTATACAACAAGGAATAACATGGAACGCAAATCCCCATTAAAAAGCCCACTTGCGAGGCGGCCTGTTGGTCCGGTTGATTTCGATCCATCATCGGAATTGGCTTCCTACCAGCGGCCCTTTCCTCGTCACCCTGTTGGTAAAATTCTTCGAAAATTATCTTCACGGTTTCACTTTGGATGTCCCATGGTTTGGCACTAGCTGACAAGTCGCTGGAAGTCATCGCTATTGCTTGGATGAGCATCCTATGATCTTGGTTGGACCACGAAAACGATTGGTCTTGGACGATTTGATTCAATTTGGCCTTGTTAGGGAAGAAGAGCGCTAGGTCTGTTGCTAGGATGCAGTGTTTGATGAGTCCTAAGACTTGTTTGTACTCACTGCTTGATAGTTTGCTAAATATGTTATGGCCTTCCTGTAAATAGACATCGAAATGTTAATTTGTTACGTAATATTAGGTACCATATATTTTATTTCGTAAACAAGATTGCTAAACTATTGTTGAAAAGAATTCGAGGTTGCCACCAACTTCAAAGTCACTTTAACAAATATTTCCTCGTCTTTAACTTTTACAGTTAGCTTTAGATGGGCAAACCTTTTAATTGTGGGGTTTGTATCGACACAGACTTACATCTTTGTGAAAAGAAAATTGGAAGAGTAGCTAGGTCTTACGTACTTGCTGTAGTATCGTGACAGTCTGGTTGAAGTGATGATGTTCCATCGTCGAAGTCGAATAAATGGCGGCCAATGGAGATTCCGTGTCCAGCATGAATTTGTTGTTCTTGCCTCTGTGGTCGAGATCATGACAAAGGGCACCGATGAAAAGGGCTAGACACTGAAAAATTGATCAGAAGTCTTTAGTTGTTCATGTACACATCTGATAACTACAAATATGGAAACCACAAAAAATGTGTTAATTAATAATAAGAAAAACAACGTTTTATGGAAACAGGAGATAATTCTTGCAGCAAATCCATGTTTGGAAATAATTATTCAAGCGCTATGTGAAAAAACGATGTTACGTAATCTGTTATTCCCATAGTCCTGCTAGAAATACTTTGGCCATAAGGAATGGGAATCCTTCCAGCAGGACCAAACCTCATGTACAACCGTCCGGAAGAATCTTCCACACAAAACGTTGTGTCATTAAATGAAAAATATATTTCTTCAAAAACGATTCACTAGTTAAACAATATTTTCCAAATGGCAATTGCAAAAATAAAAACATTGGAAAGGCAAACAGTTGTAGAGGCTTGAACGTCGTTATTTTCTTTATTAGAAACACCAAAAATATTCCTATAAAATTTTGTTCATGTTTTATTTATAAAACTGGGATATTGCGAAGAATATCCACAAATGAGCGATATTAGTTTTTATATCTGCAGCGCATCTCTTTCCTAATTTTCAACACTTGATTCTTTTTGAAACCACACGCAAAGCGACATATTTGGAGGAGCGGAAGTAACCACATGCATTATCTGGCAATTTCATATATTGAGCGCTAAAGAGAAGTTATTGCAAATGGAGCGAGGAGGATGTTAATTATTGGTATGCGGTAACCGCGCAGATATCGGAAAACCTCAGTAGACGTAATTCAGATACAAACGAGGTTCAATAGTTAATTATTGATAGGTTCCATGTTATTAGAGTGTGTACTTTGCAACGCTCTTTTATATTTTATTTAAATTTTTATAGTTTTTCATTAGTTAGTTATTATTACAGATAGTAAACCTTGATGGTGAAATCTTTTGATAAACTGACAATGTAAAATTTTTGCTCGTCCTAAAATAAATTGCCTAACGCTTTCGCCGGAACACCGACTCACAAAATTTGCGAATGTTCTAAACGACGTTAAGTTTGCAAAGTCTACTTCTTAGGTGGGGTGAACATTTCTTCAATTTATTTGTTGCAATATAATTTTATCACTTTCACTCTGCAAAGAAATAGAATGGAAAAGACCACACTGTTCTCTTTCTAGTTAGCAAACTAAGATTTATAGAAACAAGAATATACTTAGTGCAAGCTTTCAGAACTAATCTCACAAACTCAGCCCGTTTTAGCTGAATCATAATTTATTTAGCACGTTATGTATGAATACAGGAAACGGCTTACAATCAAATACTTGGAAATAAATAAATTAAAGCTGTATTCACCTAGCGTAGTGCGAAATTATTGTAAAAATTAGTGCGTTATTTTGCACTACTTTGGCAACTGACACTTTATCAACACGCAACGATATAAATTTGATAATAATTTCTTTCTTATAACACTATTATATAGAAAAGCTATATTAGTCGTTTTTACTGTAATCATAACAAGAAGTTGAAAAATAGATGTAAAAAGAACTAATATATTACCGCGATGCTATCAGAATTTGACGGGCATAGATAATTATAGTTTCGCACTACACTATTTCTTAATTCTGCACTGCATTGCTATGTAAATAATTGAATAAATTTGCATTGCGGAATAATCACACTACACCTTAATTCTTGCAATAATTTCGTGTTGCTCTACGCGAATGCCACTTTAGAGTATAAAGACGAGTAATCGTGAAGAAAGCATTCTTCCATACAGTGTAGCTTCGGTCTAGTTTCACGGATTTCGTGAAAATTACCTGTACCCAGTAGTTTAAAAGGTTGGCATTTTGTTCTACAAAATAGGCGTTTACGAATGTGATGGCCTCCTCATTCGATGAAAATCTCTGTCCTTTGAACGAAACTTTTAGCATAAGAAACAGAAAAAAAGTTGCTGGGGGCCAGATCTGGTAAATAGGGTAAGTGGTCTATTAACTCGTGAATTTTTATCATGGCGACCACTAAAGTGTAATAAGGTGCATTGTCTTGGCAGAATAAAATTTTCTTTTTTCTCAAATGAGGGTGCTTTTTCGCAATTTCTGCCTTCAGCTCATCAGGTAGTGATGCGTAGTGTGCCCCGTTATTGGTTTTTCTATTTCAAAATAGTTGATTAACACGACTCCATGACTATCTCAAGAAAGAGTATTCGCTGGTATTGTTTTTAATTTTTGCAACTGCTGCTATTGCTTGGGAGTTTTTTTTTGTTATGTTGTTTATAAATAGGTCCCATTTTAAATTTAAATTTAGACACCATAATTGTTTTTTCAACGTAGCTGGGGTATATGCCGGTTTCCAATACTGAGCCGATGTTTACTAATATAGGCGTTAAAGTTTCTTTATTTTCCTTAATTATGTTGTTTATTATTTTGTTAAAACCTGGTGATTTATTTCTGTTCAATTCATCGATGATTTTATTGATCTCCACTTCGTCTGTATTCCTAAAATCTGCTATATTTATATCTTTTCTGTTCGTGATTATAATTTGTGGTTTCTTCTTGGCTTTCGATGTTAGACCTTCTGCCAAGAGTTTCCCGATATTTGCGGAATTTAGCGCATTTACTACTTCTGTTTTATCGTTGGTTATTGTATGTATTGTCTTCTTTATAAATCTCTTCTATGTGATCTTTTCCTTCCTTTGTGCCTGAAATTGTCTTTGGTCTTGCCTTTCCTCTGCATTTTTAATAATTTTTGTCATGTACTTCTTTCTTCCTTCAAGAAGAGTTGTTCTTGATGGTATTGTTTGTTGGATTCTTTTCGTGAATTCTGTATAGTTTTGTTTTCTCTTTAATTTGTTATATAATGTTTTCGCTTACCCATGGACATTCTTCTCTTCTTTTGATTTTCTTGTTATATTGATTTTTGCAGTAATTTTG
This sequence comes from Oryctes borbonicus, assembly GCA_902654985.2. Lineage (NCBI taxonomy): Eukaryota > Metazoa > Arthropoda > Insecta > Coleoptera > Scarabaeidae > Oryctes > Oryctes borbonicus. Next base: position 3,104,444 of record LR736865.1, read on the forward strand.
ATAAGTCTTCAAACGTTTCGATTTCTATTGCGTTTATGGTTTCTTTTTAATTTCTCCGTACATCCACCACCTGTTTTTTGTTTCAAGTTTTAATTACATATTGGTAATTATGGCGTTGTGGTCTGCAATACGTGATTGTATTATGTTTACTTCTTTGATCTTACTTTTAATATTTGATACAACAGTAACATTATCTTCATATTGAGGCTTGAAACTTTTTAGACAATTGCTTTTTAAAATTAATTAATCGCCCCTATATCTCCCCACGACGACAAAATTTGCGTTATATTAACAATTTTATCAGAATAATTTGAACTTCAATTACAATAAATCAACATTGGAACTATTAAAGTGCACGGAATTGAGTACGCGCTTACATCTGGTGCGGGAGGGTGAAAGTTTACTTTACTCACGGAAGTTTGGAACTTAAATTATATAAGATGCCGGAAATGAAAACATTGCAATTACGAGAGGTAGTAGAAAGCACGGTTCAGGATGCAGATGGTATCTCGCTAGATTATATCTTTGCCTGGTAATTTAGCTAATGTAGTCCAGTAACACTTCCTATTCCAACAGTCATAGTCGGAAATAATTGCTGATACACGATTTAATTAAAGACGGGGTTATTAATGTTGCTATATCAAGCTTAATTGCTAATTTTACGGTAAATTTAATTACCAAACAAGTTGCCAAGGATTAAGATTAAGTCTCTGTTTGTGTATGAACAAGAACATGTAATAATTTTAGTTTGAAACTATGTATTAATCAGCTTTTCGCCATATTAAGATGCCGATGGCTGAAGATAATAACCGTGAAAATGTTCAGAACACAAGTGAGCCTGCAGAATCACAAAAATTTGTAGCATACTTAATGCATTTTCGTTGGATCTTTGAATTTCAAACACATTTCTTAAGAACCTTAACACTTCTAATTGTCTAATTGCAGTTATTTGTTAGTTAAAAGCACAATGTTATTCATATAATACGGTCTCCCGCTCCCAAATTTATTGAACGTTACTCCAGTAGACGTTTAGGCGACCTTGTTGTAACAAACAATTATTTTACGTGATTTGTGCGCAAACTTTAGCAAAAGCAAAAACCACATTTTTTGCTTTCCATTTTTTAATGCGTAAATAATTGGTTGCAGCACTATAGCCAACTAGCAAGTGTATTGCCGGAGGCGCGAGCTAAATTTGAATTGTTTGTGTTGAAAAAGCATTTTTTTTCAATATGTACGATATGTGAAATCAAAAATTTGCACCGCTGAATATATGGAAACTAGGCTGGTCTTAATCATTCTACGTGACGAGGACTATATTTAATAAACGTTGTCTACAAAAAAAAATTGAGAATTAAAGAAATTAATTTTGTAATTTAACATTTTTTAAGTAAATTATTTTTGCAATGGTGTGGTGTATTCTCGTATTTCCCCACATAATACGATAAACGCTAAAACTGCCAAAATATTTTAATTTTTTGTTAATATTTTAAAACATTTTAGGATTGTACAATTTTTGTATATAAAAATAGGAAATATGGTAGCTATTCTAAACTATTATACTTTCTTGTGTATTTTGTTTTTCAGTTATCTGAAAAAAATCATAATTTTTTAATTAGTTTCACCCCAGTTGACAGTATACAGTAACAATTGAAATTTGAATGCTCTGGCAAATTGCCAATAACGTACGAAAGTTACGTAGGAAGAACACTTTAATGCAGTCAATAAAAGTTAAGTGAAAGATTGATTTTATGATATATCTATCGGGCAATAGGACGTTAAAATAAATAATACATTTTCCGACTACAAAAGCGTCATTCCGGAGTGCCGCAGGATCTGTTTTTGGTCATCTGTTGTTTTCTATTTACGGTTCCCAAGTGCGTGCTTCACTTCGTCATACTCAATTTCATTGTTATGCTGGTGATACCCAGGTTTATACGGAGAAGGCCATAATGAAGTGCTCGATTTGATACTGGTGTGATACTGGTCAAATGGCCACCCCTAACTGCGATGCATGATTGAACTCTTGTCACAGCATTTTCTATTATTCGAGTTATCTGGTGTTAGAGCCGCTACATCTGACGGATGTTATCTTTTAGCTGCCATATGGCATGAGGGTTATTAACGTATACCTTTTCTTTGAGGTAGCTTCTTAAGAAATCTCCAAATTGAGAAATTAAGCGTGTAGGGAGCATCTTCGTCAAAATTGCCGTTATTTATCTTCATGTATAAGCCCCTTTGCACCATCTTATTGCAACCACATGTTATCCAGTCTACGCTCTTCTAAACGGAGTGCTAAAAAATTCTTCAGCATAGCTCTATAGCGCTCGCCGTTGATTGCAATAGCAACACCTTCATCATTCTCAAAGAAATACGGACCTATCACACCTTGCGCAAAAATTCCACAATCTACCGTGACTTGTTGAGGATGTACTAGTCTTTCCTGAAGAAGATGAGGATGTTGTTAGTTTCTGGGTTGTATCGCGTGTACTACTTGGATCTTGGTGTATGAAAAAGCATGCAAGTCTAATTTCAAAAATCGGCTCAAGGTAGTCCAGGAAGTGCGTGGCCAGTCTTTTTGTTGAGGTTCTTGGGTTGTCTGCGATGCTTATCTTCACACGCTCAATGTTCTCATTTGATCGTGTTGTTCGCAGTCTTCCACTATGCTTTGCACCAGACCTTGTTCCATGAAACCGAATTGTTCGGCTAAGCTACGTATTGTCTTCGCAGTTAGAGTCGAGCGGCGTGGATAATTTTGGTGAAAACTTCTTGTTCTTAATGAACAAAATTCGAATTTCTACGGGTTGCGGTGGTGATTAAACTGACGTCAATAGTATGGCGGCCACCTCAAATTGGGTCCACAAGATGAGACCGAATCAAATTCTGGCCTTACTAAACTCGCAGAATTTTCAGAACAGTGTTCATTACATTTAAATCCTTTGAAATTAGCGCGTACTCTTTACTGGCAGAAATATTAAAATTGACAAATGTTAAACTTAATATTTAGAATGTTGAGATCGTGGTAAAAAAAATCTAGGGCTGATTATCGAACTTTAATGCACACATCTCCAAATTTATATAATGAGGTAAATTAAATGCAAATAAATATCGTGGCATATTCACGCATATCTGAATGTAGTGGTTTTGTTAAGATCATTTTTGAATTTTAATCTGGTCCTTCTTAGCGACAACTCTGATTTATTAATATTATTATTTTAACATTGGCTTGTCCAATGTGATTAATTCCTAATTACGTTGGAAAAACCAAGATTTTTAAATTCCACCGATGAAAGCTAATATATATCAAACACTTACCTCGTTAGGCCTGAAGACGTTATCGGAATGTTTGATGATGCTATACATGCAATTGGCAACCGAAAATCCGTGCGTCCAATTATGATACGGCACCCGTCGATAGTTCTTCCTCACCGTCAGCATGAAGCGTAGAAGGCTGTTCTTGTCGAAGCGCCCCAATCCGAAGAGGTCGATGAACATGTAGATCGATTGCCTCGCCTTCTCGTAGTCCTCGACCACGAACGGATTAAAGTAATAGTCGTCAATGTCAATCACCTGGCCCGGAATGCCGTCCTTCAGCGCGACGTGGAATTCTTCCTCGGAGCAGCTGTTGTGATAGCTAAGCACCTCGAGGGCGACCCGATATTTTTGCTCGGAACGCCTAATCTTGTCGTACAATTTGGCGTGATGAAGGGCGAGGCCGCAATAAACGGCGAACATTTCGAATGCTTCTTCGTCTTCTTTATTGAAGCAACCTTGAAGGGAGAAAATCAGATAAGAATTTGGACGTCTGGACGGCGGCGTTTCGAAACAGCTTTAATTGTTTATTTGAAGTTCTTTTGTTGAAGATAAAATCTTGTTAATTATATTAAATTTTCACCAAAGAAGAGGCGAAAAGGTTACAGCTAAAATAATTGGATAGCGGCGCCTCCACCAAAAATAACCAATTTGGTAGGCACTGAATACATAGATGGGGATAGCAAGGGAATCATATTCGGTGCATATCTGTACAAACTACATATATCAATTTTTCTCAAACGAGAATTACTTTTTATTCTTTTCATAAGCTTATTATTATTGTCATTAATTATTATTCTATATTAAACTTGGTATAAAAAGCAATTTGTTGAAGAATTGGATGATACAGGATGATGTTTCCATTTCTTGTGTGAAAAATTAGAACCCTAATGAAAACTGATGAGTTTGAAGCGGTAATGAACTTCATCGAAAAAAAATCGTGGAAAACTGTTTCGTGGCCATTATCTGACGAGCAAAAAAATGATCCAATTAAATAAATCAACTTTATTTAATGTCGAACGCCTTATGACTGTCTAAAATTTAATTAAAAATTAATAAATTTGTTAACAAACGAAACACTGGAGAGTTCATACAATTAGCATTGGTCAAAAACATAAAAATGTAAGATTATCAAAACAATTGAATATTGACAAATTAAAACATATTATTCGAGTAATTTAATAAGGCCAGTTTCCATTTCTTGCGAGAAAATTTTTTACCTTTTCTTCAACTTTCAAATTATTTTTTTGCTAAACTTACTATTTAACCTACTTCAAAAATCAATGTTCGCATTTACTTTTTTATGAATTCAGTCCATGTTTGTGATTTGAGGGTGTGTATGTTGAGAAAAAGCCAAAGAGACACTATTTAAAACCCAGCGACGGGTTCAATTAGAAGTTTAGTCCACACAGATTATTGCGTATGTTAATGACCTGGAAATAATAACCAAAATTAAAAAGCAGTTAGAGGAAACATTCGTCACAATCGAGGAAGCAAAGAAAAGAGGTCTAGAAATAAATGGAAAGAGAATAAAACATATGTTATGCAGTTATGCAGAAGAAGCAAAGTAACGTCCTCACATAAATAAGCCAATATAATTGTAGGAGTGCTAATAAACAGAGAAAATAAAAGAACAGGTACTAAAAGATAAGAAACCAAGAGCGAACTCCAAAATTTATATAACGATCATTAATCGAATTGTAATATACGTAACGGAAACAACTAGTCTAATACAAAGAGATGACGAATAACTGAAGATATTTAAAAGAAGATTATTTAGAACCGTATTTGGGTCAAAAAAGGAGAATGATAATGAAAGGAGGCAGTTGACGAATCACGAAATTGATGGATTATTGAAAGAGGGAAACCCAGTATGAACAATTAAAGCATGCAGGATGGTCGTATGTTTAAAAAAGAAAGAAACCCAACTACCAGAGTAATGACAGAATGGAATTCCATGGATCAAAGACCGTGAGGCAGACCAAGAGAGAAATGGATAAACAGGCGGAGAGAGATTAGCAATAATGAAAGTGAAAAACACGAAAGCTTCAGCAAGCGATAAAAGAAGACGGAGGAAGATTATGGAACAAGCAGCAAAAGCTCCACAACAGACTGTAGGAAACTACCACGATAAATGTTCGGAAAGGCCAATACTGTTAAAGATGTAGTTCAATGATTACTTAAAAGTTGTTTACAAAATGGGCAGTTTAGGCCAAATTCGAGAAAATAAATTAATTGATGAGGAAATTGTTGAGGCTGGTGTTATGGGATATTTTTTATACCAACCCGGAGCACCTCTTCGAGAAGTAGCAACAGCGTTAGAAATGTGGCGAATGTCCATTCAAAGAGTGTTAAAAATAGAAAAGGAGACCAATTAAAAATTACCGCATTCTTCGCCCATCTTTTATAATGAAAATTGAAGTAGCAAAAGATATTTAGACATATTGCGTAATATTGCCGAAGAAGAACTTGACACATTGTCAATTGTTCAGTCTGTTGCCGCTTGGTATCAAATGGATGGTGCTCCGACTCACAACGCAAGAAATGCCCACATCTTTGGAAAGGTTATTTGAAGGAAAGTGGACAATAATTAAAGGCCTGTACTTATGACTTTTACGCTCTTAAGACTCGTCACTTCAAATTTAAACATATAGGCTAAATCGGTGATGAACGTTCATAGTCAAGTTTCGAATTTTTAAATACAATAACATTAATTGCGAATAATTCACTGACATCCCGTATAATGTTGTACAAAGATGGAAGCAATGTTCAATAGATCATATTTATAGCTTACTACTTCGTAAAAATGTACTAGAATGATTTTACTAGAATATTCATAAAAATCAAGTTATCTTTAAAATGACAATATTTAGACTTATAAAAATACATGGATTATACGTGAAATCAATTGTTGAATTCAAATGTTTTATAAAAATTGGGGGCGAAACTGGAAGCTCAACAGCCGTGCTGATGCTTTCTAAAAGTTCACCCCTCCGAACAAAATAAGTCTGCAAAATTACAAATTTTTAATCTGCTTAGTTTCCGATATGCGGCAGCCCGTATATGACTTGACAAGTTATCGATGCGGTTTTAATTATTTACAGCGACTGAATTGCAAAATGAGAAATGTTATTGCTTTTTTTTACATCGACACAGTGCGAAGTGAATTCGAGGGGAAGAGGACGGTAACATCAAATATACGCCCTATTTACAAAGAAAAAAAAAATCATAAAGCGAATTCACGTTTCCTTCTTTGGTTTACCAACGTTGTTCGGCATGAAAAAAAATGACACGTGAGAGATTCCAACGTGAAGTTAAAATTTCGGATCGCCGACGTGTAACTGAAACCGCTCCGGATGTCTACTTTGATGTCCTTTTTCACAATTTGACTTTTTCTTTGTACTTCGGGCTTTTGAATTTACTCGACCGTTATAAGTGAAATATAAATGCGCACATGTGCGCGTTTATTGACAATTACTCTGAAAATGTATGACAGACATATACAAATATCGATGCATCAATATATATTTTCAGTGCCTATATACACCAAGGTAGCCCTCGTGATCAAGATCAAGATTCGTAAAAGTAGAGACTCAAAAAAAAAATTAATTATTCACATGGAGCGCTCGTCTACCTGTTGCGAAATGAGTACGACATATACAAACATATAGAAACAAAATTGCAATCGTTATCAGTAGATGCGAATATATAAACATTAATTTCAAAGAGCTGCAGAAGAACATGCGCAGAAGGTATATGATTATTATTTTAAATTATTATTTCCATGCACACTGCCGTTCAGTGAAGTTTGGTCATACAATAAAAATCTATTATATCACACTGTATACAATTATTAATACATAAAATTAGAAAAATATTAAGCATACACTCTTTTCTAAGGGATTAAAGCCATAAATTATTATGTAAAGTAGAAATATTGCGACAACCACAATAAAGTCCTTTTTATTATCATTCCAAGAATTTCTCGGAAGTACCGATCTTTTGAAACGGGTCGTTTGGGGATTATTAACGAACAATACATTTAGGAAATATACCGCAGTATCATTCCTGTTTATTTATCACAGGCGTAAAGATATAAATTTGCTTCATTTTACTGTTAAACGTGTGTTGGTGTGCATCTGTCGCTTTTGCGCGAAAGTTTTAAGAAAATTTACTTCAAAATGGCACGTGGCAAGCCTACCAGTGTAGAAAAACGTTCACGCATTATTACGCTGTTTGAAAAAGGATATTCGGGGCGATAAATTGCCGAAAAATAAATATGAGAAGTTCAACAGTAAATGACATCATAAAGCGATATCGTACAACTGGAACTATAGAAAATCGTGTTCGTCCTGTAGCATCTAGGAAAACAACAGAGGCTGAAGATATGAGAATTGTATTATTAAGCAAACACAATAGAAAATTAACAGCGCCACAAATAGCAGCCGCAGTCAATCGCGGCCGTGAAGAACAAATACGGCGAGCTGATTTTGTTAAATTATCTATTTCTAATAAATGAAACACAGTATGAATGTTCATATTCCAACTAATAAGTTATCTAGCTACTGCTTCTATATTCTCTATTCCATGGAGATCAACCGTCTGTTTCTTCTTCGGAAGATTCGTTGGGATTGGCAATTATTATGGGCTCCATTTCACGCATTCAATACATTTTCATCGCTATAACCATTCCTACCAATATTTTTATTGAAACATCCTTTTGCCGAGGCCCAGATCAATTCGATCGCATTAAGGTCGTAGTGATATGGAGGAAGTTTCAGTACATCCTGTCCATGTGTTTTTATGATTTCATTAATAGCGTAACTAACATAACAATAACTGCATCTAGTAATTCTATTTTAGTTGACTTACTATTGCAGAATGGTGATCTGCAGCTTTAGAAATTGAGGCAAATGCTAGGCTTGCACCATTAATAAAACCATGTCCGTTTTCAGCGCGAACGGTCGTAGTCTTTGCTCTGATAACCCTTAGGTTGGCGTTCACCTTTAACGGTGTCATCTTGCGAAGATCTTCTTAGAATAAATCCACGCCTCATCTAAGAATAATGTTAGTCTCGCAGAACTCGATATAAGGTTAGCCATATATTTCTCAAGAAAAACGCTTCGCAACAAGGCAATATCGTGTTTCTTAATTAATGCTCGCCTGTTGTCGTCTTTTCCATATTTGAAGCCAATATCCCATTAAATAAATTACAGGATCCACTTTTCCGTGGGTTTCTTAAAAAAATATACCAACCAAGACATTCACCATCCATCGACAATTAGAAAATATTATGTACCTAAGCAATTCGACAAAACAATAAATCAAATTGGGTCAAAACTAGGTGAAAATTGTCTCTGGATAAGCGCAGATGAAACAGATATTAAAGGAAGGTGCGTTGTTAATGTAATGGTTGGCACATTGCATACGGGAAATCCTCCAATGTCATTTTTAGTAGCTACAAAAATCAGATTGGATGTCACTGCAAACGGTATTACCGACATTATTATTAACAGCGTAAAAAATGTATCTGGTTAAAAGTTCTACTCTTTCTCTCAGATTCTGCAAGAGTAATGTTAAAAATAGGTAACGAGCATAAAAAACGTTTTCCAAACATGTGTTGTGCATGGAATACATCGCATTGCTGAACTTATTCTCATTTAAAAAGATTTTATTGAAAGCACCAACTAGGATAAAGTTATATAAAGAAATGTACCCGAATATACCTTTGCCGCCAGAACCTGTATTAACACGATGGGGTACATGGTTAGCAGCCGCATTTTTTATACCCAACACTTTCGTATTTTAAAACCTTTTGTATTAAAGTTAAAACGAGATGGTTCCAGTGTTACAGCAGTCCAAGCATTAATTATAAAAGAAGATTTAGTCGAGCAATTAAAATTTATTAATAAACATTTCTCAAGCGTAACAAAAACGATCAAGTCTCTAGAAAACAAAAATTTAAAATTAACTGAATCCCTTCAACATTTAGAATCATAGTTTAGTAATTTAAAAAGTATAGAGGGATCGATTGGCGAAAAGGTACGGAACAAAAAGCACACAAGGCGTTCAGTTTCGGTTACAAATGATACAAGTTTGATTTTTTTAAGGAGAACATTCTGTATATTAATTTGGTTTTGGATATCTGGCTTAGCTTTTGAGATAATTGATATAATTTAAGATTTTACTAAATTCAGCTTTTTTTTTGCCCCTTTAAAAGTAAATATAATTTTAATGAAAAGATATTTTCATTCATCTTTTCGAAGAGGTTTTGAACAATCCTGGTGCAATATAATTAAACGTATTCGCTCTCTTGATACGAAATACCGTTACAATGAAGTGCACGGTTGCATACATTTCACTTAACTAATTTACAAGCAAATTCAATTAGATTCACCTACCCGTATGTTTGTTAACCATTTGAACGACGCCGATGATCGAGCCCCTAATATAAATGGGCATGCACAGTATCGTTTGCGTCTTGTATCCGGTTAATTGATCTACCGTTCGGTTGAAGCGTTCGTCTGAATAGGCGTCCGCTATATTCAGCACGTCACCGGTCATCGCCACCTGCCCGGCGATTCCCGTACCAAGCGGGAAACGAATCTCGCGCGAGGTGTGCGCTTTCACGCTCTCCTCGCTTTCCGATTCCGTATTATCCTCGGACGCCTTGTTCTCCACGCCGACATCGAATATCGTCGCGTAGAGTTCCTTGTTCTTCGAGTCGACGAGGAACAGCGACGCCCTATCAGCGTCGACCAGCCGCTGGGCGAAGTTCATTATCTTCATGATGAGCATGTCCATGCTGACCATGTCTTGGAAGATCGACCTGGTGAAAGAAAGGAAGAGTCAATGTTAATGCGGTGATGAATATTCGTTTAAGTATGGACGTTATATTTTAAGGTTTGATGCATTGAGGGAAACAAATGATTTTTAACGTTCCATTGGTTTTTTTAAATAAATAAACTATTTATACAGTTTTTATATCAGAAATCGGGTTACCTTCAATTACAAAATTTAAAAATGTATACAGGGTATTCCATAAGAAACAGTCCATTTTGGATCATCCTGTATTTTTATTCGTATTTTTCATCTTTTGCTAAAGTAAAACTTGTAAGGAGATGTACGAAAATAAATGTAGTGACAAAAGATGAAGTATCTCTCGACTGTTACTTCATTTTATGCCAGTAAGTTGCTAAACAACCGAAAGAAATGGCTATGCGTGACATTGTACATAATGGTATGATATTAGGCTTAGAGTATGATGTGTAATATGAACTCCCTATATTTGTTGAAAGGATGTACTTCCGTTTCTTAGGTCTTAGGTTCTTAGGAAGATATTTATGTGTATAACGGAGAACGTTCAATTTGGTCTATATTTTCTTCCAATTTCGAGTGGGTTGGACACTGTATCAGTTCACGCAAGTTTTTCGAATTTAGAAGTCAAAAGTAAACGAGGATGGCATGAAAGATACCCGTGTTAAGAAAGACAACGCACAGCTCTATATACTTAATTCAGAGATTCTCCAACTTGTTGAAGCCATCCAAATAATAGAATATAATACTCTGCAAAACAGTCTTCTCTTTCGGCGATGACCTCTTCATTTCACATATGGAAAAAGAAAGAAGTCACACGAGCTCAAATTTGGTGGATTGGGTACCAATTCGTATCGTAACTAGGCTACTTTTTTTGCTGCAATTGCTGATGAGTGGACTAGAACGTTTCCACGAAGATAGAGAATTTTTTCTTCGCTGGTGGTTTTTTTTTTTCTCTTTAAGTCAGTATCGAATCGGTGTAGCACATCAGCATAGTATTGCCCCGTTAACGTCCTTCCCATCTCCAATTAATGAATTAAGATTATGCTGATGGAACCGTCTTCGTCTGTTTTTGTACACGTTCGCCAGGAAAAAACCCTTTCTTTCGATTGGCCTTTGGTTTTTGGCGTCTAGTGATGTACCTATCTCATAATGCCTTATGTGCAGTTACATAACGCGTACGAAACTCATTTCTATTGCGCTTAAACATGTCCAAACATTGCTTTGAAGCTACCGAAACATCCCGTTTTTGATCAATAATCTCTCTAATCTTCACCTGGGCGACTGCTAACATGATATCATCTCAATGGAATGACTTGCCCGCGTTTTCCCATCCAAAAAGAAAAATTGAATCACTGTCCGATATTGTTCTCTTTCCATGGTTCTACGAATATAAACATAAAACTTGCTCACTTTCAACAGTTCTCAATGCAACACTACTCGATGAATCTCTCCAAAAGAATAGTACTTCTCATGCCATGCTCGTATTCAGAACCATCTTGAAAAATATTGACTTTGGTATAATATTTTTTTAGTGTAGAATTACTGATAGTAGCTGAGTGTAGGCTTTCACGACCGTAATCCATTGTAGAAATGTCTTTCGGGTGATGTCGTGTAGTTGATTTTTTAACTTGACGTTTCGCTGACTATCCTGTCAGCTTCTTCAGAATATTTCTAAAGACTGATAGTAGCTACTCCACTTGACCAGAAATCGAATTAAACTACTTCGAAGTGCTTGGTGTACCTCAAAGCAAATGACGTAGGTGAATTATTCGAAGTTTAAGGTATACACCTCAGGACACCAAAGTATACACATTAACAAGTTATCAAGTTTAATATACTTAGGCACATGTGCACGTAGGCGTGTATACGACATAGGGAAGTTTCATAATTGGCAATTTCAGGCTGCGAAGTCAGCAGCTAACTAGCACTTTGTCTTACTTAGATGCACTGGAAAGGTATATGTAGATGTGTTTCGCTTTGTTTGTTTTGCATTGTTTACCATGCAGCATGTACACTGCCGTTCAGAGAAGTTCGGTCGGTTGGTAAAAAACATGAAAAGGTTACAGAAACATAGCGAAATTAAAAACAAAATGCAATTTTATTGTATGTACAGGTAAAAAAGACAAAAATAAATAAATAAAAAGTTATTCTGGCCTAATATAACATACTGAACATTGTATTTTTTTTTCATCGAAAAAACCTCCTTTGCTGTTAATCACCGCTCGAACTATTCTAGGCGTTCTTTCGATAAGTTCTGTTAAAATGGATTGTGGAATATTAATCCATTCATGTTGCAGAATATTCCGTAAATGTTCTTGTGAAGTTGGGCATATTTCTCGGATCCTACTGTCCAGTTCATCCCACAACAACTCTATAGGGTTCAAATCTGGGCTTTGTGGGGGCCATGTCATTACTTTCAGGGTGTGCTGTTTTTCTTGCTCCTTTAGATAGTTCTTACACACTAACGCAGTGTGTTTTGGGTCGTTGTCGTGCATGAATGTAAAGTTACGGCCTACTATATGCAATCCTGATGGCACTGCATGATTCTGGAGTATTGCAAAATAATTTTCCTTCATCATTACACCCTGCCCTCTGCATAAATCTTCCGTCCCAGGAAAGGAGAAACATCCCCATATTAACACAGAACTACGCCCTTGCTTCACTGTAGGCACAATGCAGCTCGGGATCACTTTTCGGTTTTAGATTTTCGGACATAAACTCGTCAATTTTGCCCAAAAACCTCAAACTTTGACTCGTCACTCCAAAGCACGTATTTCCAATCATCTAACGACCAATCTAGATGAGAACGGGCTTACTGTAGCCGTTTTGCTCTGTTGCCCCGACGTAATAAGGGTTGTCGCTTGTTGAAGTCGACGTTTTATCGTACTCGCCGAAACTTGTTCTTCACGGCCGCGATTGACTTCGGCTGCTATTTGTGGTGCTGTTAATTTTATATTGCGTTTGCTTAATAATACAATTCTCAAATCTTCAGCTCTTGTTGTTTTCCTAGATGCTCCAGGACGAACACGATTTTCTACAGTTCCAGTCGTCCGATATCGCTTTATGATGTCATTTACTGTTGAACTTCTCATATTTATTTTTTCAGCAATTTGTCGCCCCGAATATCCTTCTTCAAACAGCGCAATAATGCGTGAACGTTTTTCTACGTTGGTAGGCTTGCCGCGTCCATTTTGAAGTAAATTTTCTTAAAACTTTCGCGCAAAAACGACAGATGCACACCAACACACGTTTAACGGTAAAATGAAGCAAATTTATATCGTTACGCCTGTGATAAATAAACAAGAATGATACTGCGGTAAATATTTATATTGTATTGGTCGTTAATAATCCCCAAACGACCCGTTTCAAAAGATCGGTACCTCCGAGAAATTCTTGGAGTGATAATAAAAGGGACTTTATTGTAGTATTTATATATATTTCTACTTTACATAATAATTTATGGCTTTAATCGCTTAGAAAAGAGTGTACGCTTAATATTTTTCTAATTTTATGTATTAATAATTGTATACAGTGTGATATAATGGATTTTTATTGTATGATCGAACTTCACCGAACGGCACTGCGCAACATTAAAAACTTTGAAAGGCCTGTTTCATAACAAACTGATATTAATCATGGTTGTATATACAGGATTCCTACCTTTTCGAATAGTAAAATTATTCAGTAAACAATACGAAGCTGATGGTTTTTAATGATAATAATAGGCCTCGTAGTATATCTTTCAAATATATTTTTGCATACAGGATGTTTAGTTTGGGTACCATTCAGTTTGTAACTTATTTGTTTCGAAAGATACAAGGATGGTCAAAATACGAAACAATTGACTTTTTTTGCCGTTAATTCAGAATCTCGTATCAGAAAAACATTTGACTGATCCAGTTCACCGGAAATGATTCTAGCTTTCGCTTTTTAAACGGAATAGCTTGTATATTTTTACATTTTCGAAATCTACGTATCATTCTGCATCTAAATGCATCATTTTACAAAAAACTTCTTGTTTTTGAAGAGCTGGTTAAAAGTCATCTTTAAAAAACAGCAAGTAACTCATGCTGTGAATTTGTGCCAGGCGAGTATATTCGTTTTCATATTAAAACAGCATGAACAGAAATGAATGACAAAGTGGACATGTTAGAAATGTACTTTGGGCGCAATAAAAATGTAGAGGAAGCTCGATATTTGGCATAGGCAACGTTTTACATTTCATCTGCACGTATCTCAAAGTTATATATTTAATTTAAATCAACAACTGCTTATAATATCCGAGATTGAATAACTTTCGCAGCAAGTAAGATTAAGTAAATTTTGGAATGATTGCTGCTGCTATTACTGCTATATCTTTGATTATGAAGTGTAAATGAAAATTTTAAACGCTTACCTAAATATTCTAAATTATATTGGAGTGGTTTCTTGGCTGTTCTTGGATTGGTTTAGTGGAGTGGTTTCTTAACTGTTAAAGAGAGTTTAACTTTCTGTGAAGGTAACCCAAAAAATCCGCCCCCGTTTTGACAAGATCAGACAAGTTTCCCAGATCGCAACTTTCAAAACTTTCTAAAGCATAAAAAAAGTGTAATCGATGGATTTATTTTTGGTCTATTTAAATTGTATGGTTATGAGAATTATAAATTTAAATAAAGTATGTATACGGTAGATGTAAAAAAGTACTGAAGGTACTTTCAATATGACAAAATACTCAATAAAAAATTACTTAAAGTAATTTGCAAGTACTTCAAGTGCTTTTTCCAAACAAGTATAAGTATCAAGTACATTTTAGGCAAAGTACTGTGAGTAGTAAGTACCCGTACTTACTGGAAGTAAAATACTTAAAATAACAAAGTACTGAATATCTTACTTTAAGCAGATTTCTGTTGGAAGTACTCCGACTCTGCTAATACTTCAATGTAATCTCAGACATCCTATATAGAATTTAATAAATATCGTTTGGTAAACATTGTTGCATATACAATAAGTATTTCAAATTTTCCCCGTACCGCAAACAGATTTAATTTAAATATAAATGAGCAACGTTGCAAAAAGTAATGAGATCTTTCGGTTGGATTTGGTTTCGCCTAACGAAACGCCGACATATTTACACTAAGAGGATTTGCCAAACTATTTTCTTTTCAGCTACCGACGCAACCCCGTTTATTCCGTCAAACAATAACCGAGTACGACTACATGATCTCGTGCAATTTGCTCGCATGCAAATGAGATTTGTATGGAAAATTTAATTTTCGTTCCGATCTACGGATTCCTAATTAAATTTTCGTCGCGGGAAAGAAGAAACTTACTTGACGACGGCCAGCAGGAAGTCGTTTAGCTTTCGTTGTTTATCCATGTTCAAGTACAGATGGGCGTAATGCAATGCTATACCGCCCCAGACTAAGTAGCTGCAGGTTATTTCCTCGTCCTCTTCGTGGAATGGGCCGCCGGCTTCCCTACGCCACAGCTCCAATACTGCCGCTAGGGTTCCATCCGGTTGAACGATCGGCTGGCAAAGAATGTGTGCTATTTCGCCCTGAAATAGAAAAGATATGTTTTAATTTAAAATATTAAGGTTTCATAGAATGCCTCTTCTTTTTAATCCACAAAACTTAAGTTACTGAAGACTAGCTTCTAATGTAGGATAAAACGTATATCTGTTTATAAAAATGATTCTTTAGAGGGGTGATCATTAGAATATTACCCTTAATAATTCTTTTTCTAGGGACAAAGTATTGTTAGCACTACTTATAGATTTTTTTCCGTCTGTTGATAAAAAACGAGCATAAAATAGGATTTTAACTCTGGCGATGGCAACAATAACCTTTCAGTTATAAACTGTGTACATTGTACATACCTGAAAATGGAAAAGCAAGAAAATTCTTTCATAAAAATTATTAAATAATTCAAGTTGGAAACTAAATTATCTTATTTCATTTCCGCATGTGCAAATAATTATAAAAACAAGGGACGATTCCGAACCTGGGGATTCAAAAAACTATGAAACTTTGGGAACATGTAGACCACATAAAGGTGTGTATTGCGCATTTCTTTTTTTGCGGAAAAACACTCCGAGTGGGTGAAACGAATTTAACGTGCGGAAAACGAATATCACTTTCAAGAAACTCGATAGGCTTCCTTTGAAGGGATATTAAGGCTTTGTCGGTTGTATAGGTGCTATCGCGTAAAATGCAATTTAGAGCGGAGAAGCGAATGTACACAGCCCATCATAGAACTGTACAAAATCATCATTCCTCTCTCACACGTCAAGCTCGATCTCCTCGAAATTTTGGTAATTGCCATGGATCAGAATAGACCAGCACTCAAGTACCTGCATGAAAATTCCTTCAGCTCGGTGAAGTCAGAATTAAAGAGGGCGTTTTTGTGGGGGGTCCAGATTAAACAATTTCTCAGAGATTCCAACTTTGAGAAACGTCTTCCAATTTAAGAAATACAAGTTTGGTATGCGTTGTGTCAAGCGACAGTATAGTTCCTAAGCGGAAAACTAGAAGGAATCGAGCAAGGACATGCTGGCTTTGTTTAAAGCTTTAAAGATTCATCCCACTTGAATTTCTTCCCTAATAACTGCAGATATGCACGGCGAATGTTTTCATCAGGACATTGCCAAGATGCAAAGACGACGTCAGGGTGGATGGTTCAGGTCAAGGCTGGCTGATCATTGTTGAACCCTCATCATCATATACTCCCCTGGTCAATAGCAAGCAGCAGGCCAAAACGATGCAAAAGCGGTATTGCGCAATAATGTATGCGTTTAGTATTAAAATTAAACTTTAATTAAAAAACGTAGCTTGACATTGCATATCTGAGCACTTAAGTTTTTTACAATTGTGTCCACCTAGATTGCTAAAATATGAACTGCGCTGAAGAAACTCCCGCTTATGTTTTAAAGCTCATATACTGCGTTGGGCCGTCACCCCACGTAAAAAAATTATATCCACAGGGTGAAAACATTAAAAAGTCTTTATACTGAAGACAATTTATTTCCTATCAATAACTTTTGTAACTAGCGTAGTAATAACATGGCTATGCAACCTTGTTAACACATGCGACACAATGCAAAGAGTTTAAATAAAACACTTTGGTTGAAGGATATTTTCAAAAAATTTCTCTTACCCCCAAGAATTTTTAATATTCGGACATCAAATTTAGTGCTCCGATTCATAAAACAACCAACCACTTCACCACCAACGCTGACGAAAACCAATAAAGCGGCCTGTATCCTTTTATAAAACTCCACTTTGATCTATTTCTCTCTGTTTTTTTCTTCTATTTTTATCGAAATTTCATCCAAATATCGCTAATCCGGCCTCAAATGGCTACTGCCAATAAATCGAGGCATTTGGATTTTATGTAGTCGGGTTTATCGTCGACACGCAGCAATGTCGCGATGAAAATAACGGTTAACGGTTTAGCAAAATATATTTATTATTATCTGTGCCATCGTTGATTACTTGCACGTCGCCATAACTTCGAATTAACAAGAAATGAAAAAAAAGATGAATAAAATGTAATTGGACCGGATTTATTTTTACGGCTACGGAGCGTAGGAACAAATTTAATTTGGAACGAACTCGATTTATTGGTCCTTTCTGAGTGGATGTATAGGTGATTTCCGACTACGTACACTGATACGCGTTACGGTATGGACGATGGAATCTTGGTTGCAAAAAAGATTTATTATTTCAAATCTTCAACCTACTTGTCAGAGCTCTCTTTTCACCTCACCTTTCAGCAAGAAATTAAGTTCTTAGGAAAAAGTAAGATCGGTCTCGGTACCTATAATTATCATGACTGATTAGTATTATAATTTATGTTTACATCTCTTCCTTTCTTTTGGAAAGAATGGATATCAAAAAAGATTGAAGATTTTACGTTTTATTTAATAAAATGCTATGTTCACTTTGCAGAGGCTGCTGGTGAGGTTGGTAAGGAATCATTTTACAAATTTGATTTGCTTACACTTCGGGATTGAGTACATCAGCCACTGAGAGCTGTTTCGTTTACAAGAGTAGTCTCGATAGTTCCTTGCCTAACACAGAAACGAGTCATGTCGAATTCATTATTATTTCTCAATGTAAGTCTGTATACATTTCCCGACAATGGTCCCATCTCTTGAATCTGTACAAGCAACAATTGGCATCCTGTTCTGCGAAATGGGCCTTTAGGCTCCTCATCTCTGTCCCCCGAGCAAAACTTTGAATCTAGGAAACAGAAAAAAAGACATTGGGGGACAAATCTAATGAATAGGGCGAGTGTTCTATCAATTCGAAACTCAAATCATAAAATTCTGCCATGGTGGCCACGTTATTTTCCTTTGCTGTATTTTTAGACTTGACAAAGGCATTCGACAGTGTTGAGTAAATTTGAAAAGTACGGGGTAAGAGGTGTTGCTTTGTCGTGGTTTGAAAACCGGAAACAAAGAGTAATTTTGAAGAATTATGAATGAAAGCTTTCTTTAATTAATAGAGGTGTGACTCAGGGACACACACAACTGCGTTGTTGATTTTCGCCTTTGGCATGGTTCACATGCTGAATTACCGTGATCAACTGTTTTCTGTTTAGTTAGTTTTGCTTCTGGCGTGGTTTACACGTTGAGTTACCGTGCTAACTGTCTTCTGAAGAAGCCCCATATAATTGTGAGCGAAACGTCGAGTTTTCGTTTAACAAAGAACCGACTCTGGCCGTGGAAGCTTACATTTTTTTTCTTGACCTCAAATTTTCTGACGATTTCCTATACATTTGTTGTAGTTAAAATAAAGGCTATTATTATTATTATTATTATTATTACTATTCATGAGAATTATTTAGGTTAAAAAAACTGTTTAGCGTTCACTGTCCCAATTGTTAAAATAATTCTCTTGAAGAGATTATAGCATTAGTGTTTACTATTATACTTAGCTTTCAGAATTGATAAATTTTTTTCTAATTTTCTGAGAAATATTAAATATGTTTTGGAATTTTTAATGTACTGACCACTTTAAAGATGTACGCATTTGAATGAGCAGCAGTGTACACTCCCATCTTTTAAAAATCTTGATTAAATTAGTTTGAAATAGCGCCTCGCAGTAATCAACATTTTTATGAGATCAGATACAATAAGTCTTGCAGCTTGGATGTTCACACTGAAGGCATCCAGTTTATAAATAATTATTTTTAATTTATACTTTTTGTTATATACAACATAGAAATTGTTTACCCCAAACTTACATCGATTGGTTGTTCGCTTAGCTGTCGTAGCACTGCACAGGGCGCAATTTTATTGCGGCCCAAATATCTCATTTCAAGCTATTGTACATGAGGTATAAGATATATAATTTATTTCATAATGTTGAGCACGGAATAAATAGTAAGCTCCGGGATATTTCAACTGTATTTTCACAATAATTACGTGATATAGAATTGAATCATTTTATTTATGGATTCAATTAAATTCTGAAAGGATATATATCAGGGGGCGCACGCGGTCTTGTGGCTTTACGAACTCACCGGCCCCCCGAAAGTCACATGAATACAACAATAAAAACATTAATGACCTCTAGAAGGTAATTTTCCTATGCAAGCAATTATCAAATAATTCGAAGACACGCTCACGCGTAATTCTAATTGCGACCGCAAAATAAATAGGAAATCACGATCTCGAGAGCAATCAACGCCACCATTAAGCTGCCAAAAATGAAGAATGGCCTAATTTTCGTTAATTCCATTCGCGAAAGATCAACAGAAGCATTCGGCTACAAACGCTAGCGCAAATCTTCTAATTGCGTTTTATTGTGTCAACGCTGTCGTTGTCCCAATTTAGCGCGCATTCATAGTCATCATGTGTTGAATTATGGAATTAGCAGAATTACGCAGTAGACCACTAAGTTTGCTACTTACTTGAAGATCTTTCTGGAAGAGAAGGATGCTGCGTTGTTACACAATCGCAAGAAAAACACTTTTCACGTTACTTTATTTTTGCAGGTAGTAAGGAAGTCTGTGTAGATATTCGACAGGAAGCAATCACTGCGTATATTAATGTAATTAGTAATGAATTACGGCAACTCCAGGATATAACGTACATACCCTATTGGTATAAAATGTATGAAGTGCTTGTGCGTATTTGGTGTATCTATTATCTTGATTGTATGTAAGGAAACAGTGAAATTGTTATTAGGTGTAGGTACACATGTATATTACACATTGATTGTTTTAAATGTACATAAGCGTATTTAATTGCAGTAATACATACATACAATGTATGCGTGTGTAGTCTAGGCTCGTTGGCCGTATGAGAAATTATTACGACAGTGTATGTATTGTGTGCTATGTATGGGTTTATGTAGTGACATTCCTTAATAACATAAATAAATTCAGTGCCACAGTTACTAACTTAAGGCACAATGAGAGATACGAGAACAGTTTTTTTTAAATATTACGAAGTACGTTCGACAATATTGTAGGAAAAACATCGTAACGGTTAATGCGTTAATTATTATTATTATTATATGTTGTTGTCACAGATAATACTTTAAACTTGAATGAAATGAGGCCTTTTAACTGTTTCCTTTACATATTTTTATATTATTTTAATAAACATTTTTCTCATAGAAAATGATTTAATAACAATGAAAATAAGAAAGGTTGAATAAACGACGACGTCAGAAGTTGAGAGAGACTTGTACATTCTAAAAAGAGATTTTCCAGGCTTATAGGAGGTGTATGAAGTTGCTAAATCACGGGATAGGTGAATCTAAAGAGAATTATTATCAAAATAAAATAACCGGTAAGTGTTGGTCGAGTGTTGCACAAGGACCCGGCTGAAGTAAAAGCATTATTTAATGATTATTTTGTAAATGAAGAAGTTCTGTGCGACAGTCTGAGCGACAACACAGAAGTAAGCATTCGGTTTTTCTTTTACTATTTGAACCTAATCAATTCCTAAATAAAAATAAAAAAATACAAAAATTTTGATATGGATTATAGAAATTAACGAAAGGGAGAGTCGTTCCAATTTATAAAAAAACATGATCGCTACGACAAAGCAACTATCGACCTGTCTCGGCAACTTCTGCTGTTTCAGAAATTTTCGAATATTGCTTTCTATAGCGAATATTGTGCTTCATTGAGGCCTTGTGCTGATCTTTTGTTATCTTCACAGGGCATTCGACTGATCATACCCTGTTATTAAATACACTTTATAAGTTCGCTTTTAGAGGGGTCGGGTGTGACTTGATTTCATAATTTCTGAAGAACCGGTAGCAGTATGTAATATAACGTTGATGGTTCGATTAATTCGGTTACTTCCAGCAGTAAAAGTAATGTGGGAGAGTCCCACATGGTAGAGTGTTGGGACCAATGCTATTTCTCTTCTTTCTACATTTATTAGATCTATGATTGATGACGAATTTTTGGTGTGGTATGTGGACGAAGTTTGCTTTCTGATTTCTGCTATTACAAATGGTAGTTTACGCATAAATTGTAATGACTGATTGGTGTAGAAAAAAATCATATGAGTTTATCCAAACCTGAAACTGTGAAATTTCATAATAGACAAAAAGCTTGGATCTGATGTTGGGAGACCAACAATTGATAAATTTGAATAATACGAAGTGTTTAGGATTATCGTTTGATGAGTGTCTCACTTGGAGACCCCAATGTGAAAATCATATATGTTGGCACTCTACCATGCTTAGGTGGGTTTAAGACTGAACCATGGTGTGTGCCTTGGTGCCGGACGTAGATATAGTGCAACATTGAAGTCGCCTAATTATATGGGTCTTAGAGTGGTACAAAGACAATTTCTGATATTCTGTATGAATCTAGAAAAGTTAGTAACGGAAGTTGCACCAATGCTGAATTGTTCCCCAATGGTAGTAATGACGAACTTACAATTACAAAAAAATACTTGAGTTACATTTTCATTACTGGGAACTTTTTTTGGAGGAAGATTTTGTGTTACAATATACATTTTTCTAAATATCTTGAAAAGTATCCATTTTAGATCGCTAATATATGACTTTTTGTCTTTTGATACATTTTTTATTTAAAAGTTTAATTTTCGGACACGCTTGTAAAATTTCCGAGTTAAACAACTTCACAGTTATAAAGTTCAGATACATTCGTTCATCTGACAAACATTTTCAAAAAGTAATGCAAATATTTTAGGTATGGTTGGAAATAGCAACCTAGTTGTTTTATCAAACAAACCTTAAAATTGAACTAGGAACTCAGAAACGTAATAATACGTGTGTAGGTGTTCCATTTAAAGATAGCTACTTCCAGTACAACCGTTTTTTTTTTATTAAAAATACTTTGGTCCAATGTATACTCTTTTACATGTCGATCAATTCGTTGTGAGACACCCTGTACGTAATCTAGAAAATAGTTATTTTTTATACAAAACGGCGATCAGAAATTGTTAATTCACGAGGGGCGACGTCCCGAGCATTACGAAGTTATATAAGAAAAATCGTCAAAAGTCGTCAGCTGACTGATGGGGATAAACTCAAAAAATCGGCAATTTTTCATTTTGATGTTATCAGATCTTTAAAAGAAACCTCAAAGAACCACTTTTTTTTTTCTGAAGGTGCTCTTCAGAATTATTGATAGAGTGAATAATTTGTGTAATTCGGATTTGGAATTACAGATTGTTGTTACAATAAGGTTTGCATGGAGCGTGGCGTTCAGATGTACTGCATAAGCTAGAATTTTCTAATGTTGATGATCGAACACATGCCATAATAATGTAGGCTTCCACGGCCAGAGTCAGTTAATTCCGAGTGTGGATTGCGATTCATGTTTAATCGAAAACTAAACTCTCTTGAAGAAGCCCTATATGATTGTGGGCGAAACGTCGAGTTTTCGATTAAACATGACACGGTTTGAACTCAAAATGTCAGTATAATTTCATTAATCGATACCAAAACCAAGAAAGATCGATCATTTTAAATAACCGGCGCCCTAGAAACATACCTCAAAAGCTACATGAGACTTCTTACTACGTATTATGTTCTTCTATTGCCCTCAATAATGTAATTTTATACTGAAACGTTTGCTTCCAACTGCGATGTAAGGCCGTTCAAACTAAGCGATAACTTAATTGCAAAGGTTAACAAATATCCTCCAGAATAAGATTAACAAATATATTTAGTTAGGAACACCACTTTCTAATTTCGTTTGGGCAATTTCCCAAAACAAATTACTGTAGCCTTATTTTAGGTAAACGAATGAGAAGTCGGGTAAAATACTATTTCATTACATTGTTGGCGCCCAAATAAACACCCTTGCACGTTGGCTGTTTAATAATACTTGGAGGAAAAACATTAGTATTTGCACGAAGGTTACTTTAATGTTGAAAAAGAATTCTTCTTACCCTTCTGTTTTGTCCTTCGAATGTAGGCACTAAAACATTTAAATTAGACGTAATAAATATTAATTACATCTTCGGCTTCGGTCATCTTTCGCATTCAAAAGCCTTCGTCGATTTTAATTTAAATGTATCCCGTAGGGAGTTTCATTATTCTCACGTCATATTTGGCGCAACAGTGAATAGTGTTTGTGGACCACCCACCGTGATATTTACCAAGCTATTGAAAGCTAGAGGAAATCAAAAAATATTTTAATTTTGTACATGCGGCAACTACTACTGCGGCCTTCGTTAGGTAAGTTTCACCAATTGCATTTATTTTACTTTCTTTGTCCTTCTCTTTGTATTTGAATTGTACTTAATAACACTTTCTCCTTTTTGTTTAGTTATGTTCTTTCTTGCTTTTGATTAAGTTAATTTCCCAATTAAATTTTCCTAGTTTTCCTACTTAGCGTTGGTAAGCTCTATGCCTTTAGGAACATTCGGGTTCAATGACGACGGCATGGAACATAACGTTTTATGTTCCATGCCAATATTTTTTTAATAACCTTTAAGTGAAAAAAAAAAAGTTATTTATGCTTTATTTACTGATTGTATGGTTTTTAACATTTATGAAAAATCATGTCGGTCAATCAGCTACCTCTTTTTTCACAACATTCTTGCAGACTTTTGGTGTTATTTCGGCAATTTTGTTTCAAATATTGTTCTGAGAGGAGGGTTTTCCCCAACTTCTCTTGATTGCTTCAAGAGCAGACAAGTGTTCAAATTCGCTTCGAATTTATGTTAACTATGTATGTTTAAATTAAGTTTCTACTATATTAAACGTACGTATTTTACATATTTTACACATATTTGTCTAGTTTTCATTGTTAAAATCTTTCTATCTATCATTGTTTCCTTCCTGTCTCGTATTTTCTAACATCAATAGTAGAAGCAAATTTTTTTCTTGACCATAAACTGCATGATATTCGCCGATGAAACGTGTTTGGAAGAAAACAGTAAATGTCTCGACGAATTGGTAGCAGCTACCCGGTTGCTGTTGCTAGTGACCAGCTGATTTGAAGGAAGACTAGCCTAAAGCTTCAGAATTGTGGCTGGCATCTTTCCCTTTAAGTATCCCCATAGAAAATAATCGATAGTAGCCAAGCTAATGTATCGTGGGAACTGTTTCATATCACGGGAGAAGTTTCTCGCAAAATTTACGTCGAAGCAGCAGCTGTTTTCTGTAACATGTCGTGATAATGATTATCAGTAACTTTTCCAGCGCCCTCAAGGAGATAGAATCCGGTGATGCCGCGGGCCTGAATGGCGTACCGTACAAACACCTTACGCAGGGTGTACTAGTATTGGTGTGCTATGATGATTTTTTGCAAAAAATTAGGGTGTTATGGACCGACCTGTAAAACCTGAGTTCTCTGTTTATTAACGTCTACTGTATGCAAATTTTCAAAATTAAACACACTGCATGGCTTAGGATGTACACCATGCGGCATATCGTGGCGTTAGATGCTCTATAATAAATTGTTATCAACCAGTGCAGTATCGTGAATAATTTTTAAAAAATCCGCAAGCAAATATGAAACAACTTAGAATAATTTCAAAAACTAGTGTACCAAGAAGAAAAAAATCTGAAAGTAGCTTACTCTGAATACGAGATCGTGAAAGTGGGAACTCTGGGAGCTCACATTGTGGTCAACTTACTTAATGTTAAACAGTAAATTGAATATTAGAGAAAATGTTAATTTAAAAAGATATTCGAGCTTGGTGCCTTACTTGAAAAGCAAATTTGACGACATTTATTTCAGATGCCTATCATATTACATCGTACCGAAAATCCCCAGAAGATCCCCAATGTCTAATTAATTAAAAAGTAATAAATTCTAAAAGAATTTCAATTCTACTTAAGGCTGTTCTTTTACAAAGAAAATTTTTCTACAAAGTGGATTGATAAGCTGCTTTCAGCCCCACCCTTGACAGCAAAAAAAATCGAGTTTGGAACAACGTTTATCTTGTTTTTTTTTTTTCTCCCCGTTTGTTTTAAAAGCTGACATTATTCAACACGTTAAGCTTCGAAAACTGCGAGAAGCTGAAAAAGAACAGCGCTTAAAATGTAAATATTAGTATTACCGACGTCCAGTAATAGTTGACGTGTGTGGTTGTTGAAGTTAGTCGTGTTTCATCTCACATTTCAATTAGTTACCTGTCACAGTTTCGCAGCAAATGTAACGGCTACAAGCTTCGTAGAATTCAAGCTGTTGTGAAGAATGCACGCTGTATAATTTAACAATGTTTAAGCTTGCGCCAATTCATGCGCGAGTAAGCTTAATTAAGGTAAATATGTAAATGTTGTATCAATTACAGTAAAGTTTGCTATACCGCATATGAGTTGTTTGCTTGAAGAGAGGTTTGGTTGTTGTTGTGTGGCATCATAGTACGTTCTGAGGTTGCTTTTAATACCTCGAAATAGCATTGTAATATATTGTAGTATTAAAAGTACAATATTATATAACAACGCCGTCATTATCGCCACAATCCTTTTAATTTGAGCTTCCTTTATTTAACATATTTGGCTAACAATAAGTGGTTTATATTCAGCAAGTGTTGTATTTCAAAAACTAGATTAGTTTAAAAATTTACATAGTTCATCTGAGGGAAATTCGAAGGACAACACTGCTCCGCCTCGCAATTAAAATAACATAATAAATATGTCAATTTGCAACACTTTCCAATCTAAATAATTATAGTATAACAGTATAATAAGAAATTCACTCTATGTAATTACTATTGATCTTTAACATTCATTGGCTTATGACGAAAAGCTGTGACGTTTCATTAAAATGTATATACTGCATACTGTAGACGACAGGAATAATTTACACCTTAACATTATTCCGGGAGATATTCTGCAATGTCAAAGGTAAATATCTTCACAGAGAAGCGTGAATTATATACTAAATTAACAAGTAACCCGTTAACTCCACGTGCGGATTTTAAGTTGTAACATGAATAGAGTGAGGATGTTCGGTGCAGTTCGCTAGCGAGCAGTCAAGCGTCGATCGGATATAATTTATATTTTGTTAATCATCAAGTACGTTTTCGATACGATTGTAATCGGAATTAATTATGATATATTTTTCTAAATTATTCGTCGTAAATTGGTTTCGTTGGCCGTCGCTCTCTGTCTATCTTCTATGTGGCGAGTTACACTCATGCGAGCTTAGCATTGATTGCTACTAAATGCAGTTGAAACAGGTCCTTATTTTCTCACAAAATTCTTTATTACAAAATTCAAGCAACCGATTTCGTCTCGAATATATACATCTTCAGGTCAGCTAAAAAATTATTTAACTTAATCAAGAATGTAAAAGGAGCGATCAAAAGTGCTTACCTTGAAACAGTAATAATTAGCTCCCTACAATTAAATAAAATCATTTCGATCGATTGTTCTCTGTTCATTCAAGTAAAATTTTCAATAACATGAGCTTTAAGTGAATCTGGCTCGAGTTAAGGGTGAACTGATGTGTAAGGGGAACCTTAAGATGGACGAAACGTAGCTTGAATTCGATCTAGAAGGAGAACTGGGTTCTATATCCTTTACACCAAGTCCAAATCGAATCGGATCGGTATTATTCATGTCTAACGGAACAAACACTGAGAGAAGAGGCTGACGTGTAAAGATGCTCTTGGTGTGTATTCCGCATTGAAAATAACATATAGGTCTATAAATCAAAGCGAGGCGGATGCAACTGAGCGGGAAGACCTCAGAAGTCGGTGTTAACACGGTGTAGCATCAATAATACGCCGAATAAGAGGTGAACATAAGGTAAAACTAACATATTTCATGGTTGATGATACGATATAA
>LR736865.1:3132199-3173027 GCA_902654985.2 Oryctes borbonicus
ACTTCCGAGAAATTCTTGGAATGATAATAAAAGGGACTTTATTGTGGTTGTCGCAATATTTCTACTTTACATAATAATTTATGGCTTTAATCGCTTAGAAAAGAGTGTATGCTTAATATTTTTCTAATTTTATGTATTAATAATTGTATACAGTGTGATATAATAGATTTTTATTGTACGACCGAACTTCACTGAACGGCAGTGTACATAAATAGTGTCTGCTGCAGATAATGTAGGATTGTCTTTAGGATTTTTTGAAAGGATACGGTTATTGTACGAGAGGTAAGAGTCTGAATCTGCGGAGAAACCTTTCACAAAAGAAACAAAGCACTTTAAGAAACGAAAAAATATATAAAATATTTGCTATGTGCACTAGTTAAAAAGACAACGGTATTCTTCTTCTACTTAAAAGGCAATATGTCTACGCAAATCAGAGCTAAGGTGGACGCTGTTTACGGAGACTCTGCACCGTCATTTGCGCACAGCGAAATTTTGGCCAGCTGAATTCAAACATGGTCATGCCAACTTGGTTGATGAAGAATATTCGGGAGGGTCAAAAACTGCAACCAATACCGATGACATCGGAAATGTTCACCAAACAGTTAGAGAGATACCAGAGGCTGTGGGCATCTCAACCGCATTCGAATGAACATCTCCAAAGCCCTGTAGAAGTAGTTTAAGCGAAATATGTCGGAGTGTTGCAGTCAATTAATAACTGTAGATAAGATTTGAATACACCAGCGCAACGCTGACGCCCAGGCACAGCCGAAACAGCGGACTTTGATAGGTGAATCGGTTTCGCAAAAGGCGAAGGTTGTTCTATCGGCCCGGAAAGTGGTAACGACCGTTTTTTTTTAAATAGTCATGGAATTGCGTTAATCGTTTGTCTTGGAAAAGGGAAAAACGGAGGCTGAAAGTAGGACTTTCAGAAAAACGGTAGCGTTTGAAGGAAAATAGAGCTTTGTTCCAGCTTCACACTTCAGTGGTCGCCGTGACAAAAATTCACGAAGTTGGGGTACGAATTGATCCAATTAATCAAATCTGGCTTCCTGCGGTCAAAGTTTCGCTTGGAGGATGGAGATTTTATTGAATGAGGAGACCATCACATTCATCACATTTGAATGAAGTAAAGAGATGGGAGCATGGCTGGGAAAAGTGTATAGACGCCTATAAACTCAAATACTCTCTCGGTGTTGATTAAGAAAACCTAGTGAAGCAGAGACTAAATTACGTTTTAGAGGAAATCGTTTCGAACGTGATAATAAATGTTCGCAACGAGCTTGAATGTTTGGAATCGGTATATCGTCATTCCGAAATAACGCATCGAACTCTAGGAAGATGCATACCAGCCATTTCCTCGAGCAGTCTAGACTAGAGTAGAATACTGGGTTGTGTACATCCTCTTGTTATATACGCTGTTGTGTAGAATTCATCTAACAACCTTAAAAAAAATGCTATAATGAAGTAGAAGAGGATTAAAAGGGATACCAAGATATTAATTAAACATTATTTAAGAAAAATTCAACATTACGTATCGCAAGTATGTAATTTCGCGTAGTTTCGGTTATATAAATCATCGAAGAATTATAGAGCTTCGATTCGCATTTGATTAGAAAAAGATGGTACGTCTGTATAACAGCATAACACGGAGTTCATCATGGGTATTGGAGATGCTTTTTGTGTAATAAAGGGAGTCGTAGAAGGGTATATATCAACATATGCCGGAAAAGAAGAGTAAACAATATCACGAAAGCAAAATACCGTTCTCGTAAGAGGCGAACAAAATTTATTTTTATTGAAAAAACACGCTCGCATCCCCGAGTTGATATACGTATTCGGAATCCTTATATAAGATGCAGGATGTAAGACATAGGGTCACTCCGGGGAAGATAAAATACATCGAACGGCGCTGAATATAGCCTCACAAAGAATAGTCTCATATTTATCGTCGTATTATGCGTAAATGAAATTTATGTATGTATA
The DNA here is from genome assembly GCA_902654985.2 of Oryctes borbonicus. Lineage (NCBI taxonomy): Eukaryota > Metazoa > Arthropoda > Insecta > Coleoptera > Scarabaeidae > Oryctes > Oryctes borbonicus. The sequence goes on from LR736865.1 coordinate 3,134,183, forward strand.
AAATTTAATTTTGGATGGTTATAAATCTTGTTAGGCAAATATTGTTGCAAATTCCAAACAAAATCGAAGAAGCTGTAGCAAAAAAATCTAAGAGAAGCGTTGACATCGATTTCGGAAGAAATTTCCTACAAAAAAATTGATGGAAGACTAATTAAGCAAGTGAAGAAAGAAGGTTTTAATAGAAGGAATTTGAGGAACGATTTCTACTTTAGTTATGAAAATTATCAAGATCGATAATAAAGTGATATAAAATAATTCTACAATAGAAGATGTAAACAGAAAAATAACCAATAAAAAAATAAAATTCAGACGAATTGTGGATAGAAAATTTGCTGGAATTCACGTGCCTCATGATGATAAACTTTCATAATAAAAATTCCAAACCAAGGCTTTTCATTTTAAACCTAGGTGAAACGCGTATCCGCCAACCTCACTAAAGTATTGCCTTGTCTAATTCTGGTCGGACCTACCTGAGAAGAAGACATACTTCGATTTTTATCCGTAATTAAAATCAATCGTCCCGGCCGAATTTCAACACGCGTCGTTCGGATCTAGAGGCGAGTATGCTACCCGTTCCACCGTCGTCACGGTCCTTTTTGCTATTAAAAACGAATTTAACGTGCTTTTACGTTCAGAAGATTTATGTGATTAATTTGGCGATGGAAGAAGATAGAATGTAACAAATGCTGTTGTTTTTCCATGTGCAGTAACACAATTACACTATCACCATAAGATCCTTTTCCTTGCACCAACATACGAGAAGGTCAGAAAGTTGTGGTATTATATAGTATGTGCGAGGATAAGCTAATACATGCCGCTTGTTGGTTTATACAGATAGATTTGTATTAATTACTACATTTTTCTTTTGTTTAAGAGATAGGTGTAAATATGGATAGCTCTATACAGGGTATTTCACGAAACTCGTTGGTTAAAAGATGATGTTAATGTTATGAAAAATAAAAGTACCTGTTATAAACAGAGGACATCGCGCGAAGGAAGCAGACTACACAATCAACATAATCAGGCAAGAGAGACAAAGAAGGTGTAATTGATCACTGCCCCGACAGAAGTAGTTCCGTAATCTGTCTCTTAATGGCAGACGTAGATGAAGAAATGTTGATTCCAGTGTCGACCAGATAACTGTTTAATATTTTGCTAACATTATAAGTGAAGCTTCGATGGAAAAATTGGTAGGTTGTGTCTACAAGTAGATAAGAAATTTGCACCGCTTACGTTGCGAGTGTGTTCATGATATCTGAAGCGAACTCTGTTGTACAAATACTGTGGTTTTTTAAATTTAATAATGCTAGCAAAGAACAGAATAAATACTATGTAGGATGTATATTCAAAGTCCTGTCGTGTACAGTAGCGTGGAGCTAACCCCGCGTATGCCGCACATTCCGTAAATTAGGCGTATACAAGAAGAATTTCGCACCATTTGGATTCTTCTGGAATCTTCTTGTGTAATGCAGAAGTTGTAAATAGCGTAGCAGTAAGTTCAGTAGTCGCAGTAAGTTCGATAGAACAAGTACATTGCACAAAAGGCACTTACTGGTTTCATGCGCCTGTGTGGAAAGATGGATTTAAGCGGAGGTATGGATTTCTTGATTAAATTGGTATTTTCGTGAAAACCAATATTGCTGTCAATAGCTCTCCCGACATAGTTTTCCGAGAAAAGAACTTGTGTTTTAACAAATAGATGAAGATTTGCAGCGCTTAATTCACAAGTTTTCCTGGGACTGAATACTATCAGCTTAGATTTTTTTGGGTTGACTTGCACCAGATGTTTATCTGGTTATGTACAAAGTTCTGAAAGGTTCTCGTTTGTTTTCGTTTGAGTATTCAGTAACTAACTTGCGTAAAGCATTTGCAATACTTCGGTTTGGATGGTAGGTTAGAAGTGTAAATACTGAACAGCAACGGGCTTAAAGTTGCACCCTGAGGCACTCCACTGGAAATGGTAGTTGGGTCAGATGTGATGCCACTAAGTACAACCCGTTGCGTGAAACATTCGAGATAAGAATCTAAAAGGTCTACCGCAGATTGTGACAAACAATGCAAATAATTTGTATTAAGGCACCTTGCTTCTAAAGTCAACTGTTTTCGAAATATTTACGATCATGTTGAAAGTTTAGCATTTACACCACTTTTGTTGAAATTGAATGTTTGAGAATGAAGATTAAGGTGTCTCCTTTTGTGGGACGAAGTGGAAAGTTATGCATACCACACCTTATCGTTATTATTACTAAATTTTATACAGGCTGTTCATAAACTGTTTCTAAACGTAAATATTTTGAAATTGAAAAGAACTTCTTTTTCAAATGGAACATGGCACCTTTAACTACACTTGTGGTATATGTGTACACCTTGTAAATATTTTTTAGAGAAGGGATGGAACAAGGCATGTCAGAATTAAAACCTTTTTCTCACATCATTCGCCCGAACGGTTGACCATGGGAATCTACGATTTCCGTTGTTTCGAAATTAACTTTTAATAGTAACAATAGACATTTATCAATATTATTTGCATTTGATTTATGGTGATTCTTACTAAATAATCATAAATCTTCGTACCATTAAGTTTGGTGGTTGTCTTTTGCTAACGGTTTCACAATAGTTCGTTATGAAATTAATAAATTACAACCATAAATTTGAAACTATTAATCCATCACAACATATTTTGATTTAATGCGGACAGCAACTGTTAATTCTAACAATTATTATCTACTGCGGAAATTACTCCTAGCTTATTATTATTATTCCCACAATGGCATACGTAAACACTGACATAATTAACATTATCTTCGTGCATATATTTCTATCATGGCTTTTTGCTAAAGTAAACAATAACATCATTGAATGTTTAGCAATTCGTTAATTTCATAAACAGATCAATAGGCAATTTCGCATACGATGGGATTTACGTGCGGGATTATGGTGTCAAAAATTTTTACGAGAATTAACCTCGATCAAATTAAATTAAACGTGATATCTTCTCTTTCCCGAACTCATAGGAAATAGATGGAATATATTCAGTACTTGTCGAGCGTGATATTAAACGCAACAATGATAATACGTTTTTTTTCATCGAGTTTATCCTGTTAGACGGCATAAAATGATGTGGACATGAAGTAAAGGGCTTGTAATCCGTTTGGCTTTGCTAATTACGTCAGAGAATGTCAGTCCCTTTGGGAATAGTAACCTAAATTCATCCCTAATTAACGTAGAGAGATACAAATCTAAATGAGACAGGTTGTTTGTTGTTACAACTTAATAAACTCGCTAGGGAGTTTGTTACATGCGAAACTTAGACTTTCTGGTGTGAAGCGTGAAAGTCGTCCTCTCATTTTTCTTCGTCTTCGTCGTCTTCATCTAAATTTATACATATCATCTTTTGAGAAGCTCTTCAAGAGTAATTCCGTAATTATAACATTCGAAAAGATCTACTTTAATGTATGTGGATAGACGATATTTCTCAAATGCAGTGAAAGGGTATTAGATTTTTTATTTTTTAATGTTTAATTTGAAATACCCGAATCACTATAACGTTAATTGATAACATTATAAGCGCTGCAGTCCTCAAAATTTTAGTATACAGTGTGATTATTAAAAACGTTGTATTTGAAATATTTCAGAAATTGAAACGAAAATAATAATTTTTAAAAGCACATCTACTTGTAAGAGGAGCATGCTTTGACCTGTAAATTACACTTACGCCCAGGAATAACCTTTTAAACATTTTGATTACTTACTCAACAAAGAAAACACAAGTGTATCTTATTTTGAAAAACAAAGTATTTGGGAACTGATTATTTGAATGAAAGGAATATATTTTTTTGGTGTTATTTCATTAAATAAAAGCAATATTTTTTTGATATAAGTAAATATGAAGATATTATTCGTTTCAAAATAAAATTGTATTTTTTTGAAACATTTCTTTGTGTCAAAGAATAGATAAGTCTAAAATCAGGTGCAAAAAAATGATTTCTTCAAGTCAAGCAAATCTGTCTCTTGATTGCATTCTTCATTAAGAACGATGAGCCAAGTGTATCTCCTCCGGACGGCAGGTGTTTGTATTCCTAGCATTAGATGGTGCCAGGAGATACGATTGGCTCATTGTTCTTGAAGGAGGGTGATATAAGCCGATAGGCAACAGCGATATGGGTAGATACACCTTCGCAGCTGCGCTGATAACGCCAACAGAAGCATGTCCTCTGGTTAGCGTTCTGTCTCTTAACGATTCTCCATTGCTATCAATTTCTTTGGCTCAAACGTATCAATTTTGTTATTTCAAATATCAAGTTTTGTTGACATTGGTGTTTAATGCTTTTTTGAGTTAAAGAAATAATATCAAAGAAAAAATATTTTTGGTATATAGCAATATTTCGTTGCTCGTATTGAAAAATATTATTTCTTTTACTCAATGCAGGTTTCCTTGAATCAACAAATAATTTTGCTCAGTGTACTCTAAGTGACTGTGTCGTATGTATAGCAAGTGAAATGCTGCTTGCTAAATGACAGGTCTGTGACCTAGGTTGCAGATTCTAGTGAATTCGTGGGAAATAAGTTTTATTTTGATCTGTGCATTTTTGATTTTTGAAAGATATGTTTGCACTTTCCAACAAAAATCAAAAATCTTGTGTATCTAAGGAACCTAAGTAAAGAATAGGTAATAGAAATATTGTCAACACTGCTTGTACAATGAGCTCCTACAGTATCCCCTTCTCAACTTTTGAATGACAGAAGCTAGCGCTTTAAGAAAGAAATTAGGCCAATTTGTTTTTTTTTTTAACAATCTTTTGCCGTTACCGGTAGTTCAATTTTTTCTTATTTCAATGAGGTTGCTCTAAGCACAGTAATCATAACAATTACTAAACTGATAAATCTCAATTCCAAAAGCGTCAATTATTCTTGTTTATTGTTATTACATCCTGGATTTGTCATACTTTTGTTCCTACTCCGCGTTATTATTTTCTCTCATTTTGACATGTTTTGCTAATTGCTATTTCTTTTCTTTACCGAACTTTGTTGCAATTAATTAATTATGGTAGATAGTTGTTTAAATTTATCTTTGATAGATTAGGTTTTTCGTGTTACTACTTTTATGATGGCTTTGGCATGAACGAAACAAAATTGCTGAGTCAACTTTAATATTACGACAATTATCACCTTATTTGCCGTGATTGCGCAGCAAATTCCACATTAATTTAAATAATTTTACCTCTGTCCGTCAAAGCAGTGTAGATTTTATTCTATCTGTCCCGACTTATCTAACGTTAAATTCATGTTTCCGGCTGAACAAGGACCGTGTTTAGGCATTTGAAATTTATCATATGTGAAAAGAGAATTAAGACGTAAGCGCGTTATTAAAAGTTCGATAAGCTAGAGATCCAACGATTAACAAAACAAGTTAAAATGAGAAAAAATAATAGCAGCAACAAAGAAAGCACGTATGAGAAATGCAGAATAATAACAATAAATAATAACAATAATTTAAGCTTTTGAAATGGGAAGTTTGCGTAACAACAAAAAAAAAGATTACCAAAACCTTTATTGCTGCATATCGTCATATTTCGTAACTGAAAGTATAACTGTTGAATTCCCTTTACGATTACCTTTCTAAAAACGTAAAAATATACACGTTATTCTCTTTAAAATAAAAAAGTTGATGTCATTTTCGGCGGAATAACACCAAAAGTTTGCTCACAAAAAATAGAAACCGACCTATTTTTTCTAAAAACGCCAGTTTTTGTTGTTTATAAGTTAATTTGGGGAAGCCGGGGGGTAAGGTAGGACCTCAGTGTACGAATACGCAGAATGGACTTACAATTTCTAACGTCTGAACATCATCCTATAGCATACTTTTTAATGTATATTAAGCCATACGAGGGTTGCGCTAATAAAAACTTTCACTGCTGGAAAGTTTTTTTACTGTTGAATATCCTTGCCCACGCAGTTTGTTTTTCACGTGCGGGAACAAAAAGAAATCGTTAGCACTATATGGCGGATTCTACGCTAAAAAAGTCATTTTGTGTCTTCGAAGAGTTCTGACCAACAAATGGTTGTGCAACGATCGAAATTGACGGTTCTGCGATTCTCGAAAGATACGTTTACGACATGCTTAGTTCTTCTGGTAAAATAGGCGATTAGTTCTTCTGGTAAAATAGGCGATCATTTCCTTTTTCTTTTTCTTTTGGGTTTGGCCCAGCTTGGGATACCCATCAGTCACCTGTTGTTTATTTTGGGTCTCATACGCATCCGAGATTCGTCAATGTTGTGAACGGTTGTTGAAGCATTGTGATTGCATTTCTTTTGGGCAGTCAACATGAGCCTTTTGTTGAGCAATCGTTATGGCGTCACAACTGTGTCAGTGAACTATGACCATGATTAAGTTAATTAAACCAATGATATACAGCGATTCTGTGTGGAGCTTCATCGCAAACACCCGAAGTAAGGCGATCGGCGCACTGTTGTTTAGATAATTCACATCTAAAGACAAAAAATCATCGCACGAAAATGATTGAGTTGATTAAATTTTGAGGCCGAGAAGAAATTTTTAACTCAATGACAAAAAAAATAGGGCAAAACGTGCTGAAGACGTAGGACGTGAAAACTATGAAACTGTATTATGCAAATCTCACCCAGCAAACGATAAAAATAGATAAAAAGCAAGCCTATTTCAGATTAAATATTTAACCTTAATAGGCACCCTAGGATTTCACTATTTGTAAAGTCCGCATCTTCTTTCTATATTCCAAACTTATTCATTATTTGCTTGCCAAGACCGAAGTTGAAAATAAATTTTATATGAGACGGTACGTCCACCGTCCAAATGTTGGGCTAGCATAAGTACACCTACTCTATTTTTTTCCGAACATGGTGATAATCCCCTTTAGCGGACCGAAAATATAAAATCCTCTTACCTCATTCGATATAACGTCTGGAAATCGCGGATCAGCTTCGTCTCTGGATAGATGAACAGGTTCAAGGGTTCTGGCGACGTAAGCCGGGACGCTTACAGCACCTTTCAACTTTTGAGTTATAGTCGTCTCCTCGGCATCGTTCCTGGACTCAGGATCCAGGTAGAGGGACAGCTTATCGAGATTACTACGGTCCGGTAAGTGCAGGCTGTAATGATAGAAAGAAATTACATATTTTCGAGAAAAAGGACGTAGCATTTTGGCGTTCGCAATCTCATATGAGAATAAATTCGCTGAAAGTCTTAATTATTATCGTGTAAGGTAGGTCTTCATTAGAACAGCTACCGTAATTTTAAAGCTAGGAAGAAGTTTAGTTAATAATTGCAAAAATGCGAAGATGTAAATGTACGAATACGGATTGTTCCGACGTTTTTCAAAAATAAGTTTTTCATTTCATCTCAGAAAGCTCGACAATCTAGTGTTCATTACGGACAGAAATAGAAGAATTAAGTGGTACTCGTTGTTTCAATATTTGACAAATGCATTCTTTCTCAAAGCTCAAAGTAGATAGTTTCTCATTACGTGGTATATGAATTTTATTTTCAGCGTGTCTGAGCTTTTCAGGCTAAAGCTCATGATTGCAGAATACGATCTTGACAATAGTTTTTACATCAAAGAATAGGGAGTTTCGCATTTCTATTTAAATTATTATTATATATTATAAATTATTATTATATATTAAAAACCTTTGACTAATATGTGTATCTACGGTTTTATATGAACTTATCCATTTTGTAAAATATCATTTTCGATTATCTGCTGAAAATTTAAATTTACCGATCATACTGTATATGTTTCTAGATACAAAAATGTCTAAGCTAGCAAATCTAGTGTTAATTCAAAATATTTCATAACAAAAATTAAATTACCATCATTTACGGTATAATAAACTTGATCATTACCTCAACGTAATTATTTGTGGGTAAAGGTTATTTATCTTGGCGATTCAAAATTTACTACCATCAACGCGCTGTGCCCAATGGAAAGCCATCGCGTCAACGAACAGTACGCGGTTCCGATTTCGAGCCATAAAATCGTCAAGATCTCGTGATATCAACGCTTCTGCAACATTATCAAGTTATTTACTATCCCATCAACTCTATTAGTGCTATGCTCCGGTGGGTAATAAAAACCGATATGAGCAAGATCATTACACATAAAGGGCCAGAAATAACTCGACCATAAAACCGACGAATATCACTTCTCTAATCTTACCCCATACGCGTTATGGGGTTACGATCGGGCGGTTTAATTAAGTTGTCTAGATTGAAGTGGGTGTCGCGACGGAATCGATGTTATCTGCCGGAATTGAAGATTGCCCTGGTGGTATTGTGTTTTTCCGTAATTATCACATCAGGTGTGATTCATTCACTTCCCCATTGTATAATGATCATGTATGAGAAAGTTTTGTTAAACAAAAGAAGTAATCGAAAGATTATATGTATTTTTTGATGATATCTGGATATCATTGTTTTCAAACATTGTTGAGTTGTCAGCATTACAATTTAGTAAACCTCCTTTGGGGTGAAGACTAATATGTACTGTGCCGATATGGGACATAGAGAAAAATTATATTCTTCCGGTATTCCCCTAAACATATAAATAAAAAGTAGGTAAAAGCATTTAGATTGGAAGCAAAAGAATGGTGAAAAAATAAGGCAAGAAGACAAGTTAGAAAGAGAAACAAAGGAAGACGACAGAAGAAGGAAAAGTAAGATAACAAGAATCGACTAGAGTGAGAAAGTCCCAGCTTGGCTGTGCATAATAATAAGAAGTGGAAGATTTGGCTGAAGATGGAATCCAATTGGTCTGCAGCTTAACACCGAAAATATTTATTTATTTTTGAATTAATGAATGAATGTTATAATGCTGCGGATTTTATGCCAGTCATTAGGGTTAATGTCTAAGTTTCGAAATTGGTTTCTTTAATATTTATTTGTACTTATCAATCAAAAAGAAAACTCAAACTCCAAGAGTTTTTGAAACTCATGTAGATATGGGGAAAACTCAGGAGTTATGTATAATTCCTTTTTTGTAATTATAAATAATAATAAAGATAATAATGGGATAATAGAAAGTAAAGTAAAAAAAGATTTTGTCGTATGATTCGTAGGCCAGCTGTTCAACGCCCTCCGCTATTGTACCTCCTTTGAAACCGAACGCATATAGTAGGTATTTATATTTATTAGGGTTATTTTCGTAGGGCGCTCGTATCGAACGCAAACCGTTTTTCATCACAGGAAACCGAAAAAATTTGCGTAGTTTCCTGCGTATAACATTTACGAATTGTCTCTGCCACAAGATGTAGAGCATGAATTTTACTTGTAATATGTTAAAAGTTACCACACTGTTCCTTAAGAGACCGGCCTACAGAAAGCATGCTTGCGGCACCATCTCTCATAAACATCGAGACTTGATGTGTGGATATTTCAAATTTTTACAATGTGCCTAGCACCACTTTTGAAATTATTTGGGCAGCACATTTTTCTATTCGTCTAGAAGCGAATAAAATTGAAGATGACGATTGATGCGGTTCCATTTTGCGCACCATAACATTAAGTACAGATCTTTTTTTTCAAATCAGTTGTTTCATCCATACACAAGCACACTTTTTTATTTTTCAGTTCAGCCTTAATTTTATTTTCTAAATGTACACGCACAGATGGTAAATAATTTCGTAAATGTAATTTTATCAATTAAGTCGGTCAGTCTTCCTCAAAATTCTCAGTAAAGACTCACGTTGTAGTGCTGTAGGTAGTGTAAAATGTAATCGAAGAACATAGAATCTCAACCACTGTGGCAATAGAATAATCGCCAACGGGATTAAATAATGCTAATTTTACAATTGGCTTTGAGTTTATTCTCATCTAGGTAACTTGTGCCTGAGTAAATCTCTAATAAAAAGGTGTTAATTTGAAGAATTCAAATTGGAATTCAAGAGCGAGTCAAGGTAATTATCAGAAGTCGGTGAGTTTTAAAAGGAAACATTAATATAACGTTTATGAAATGGAATTTCTCCATAGAAGGTTAACTATTGTTTGAATTTCTAGTATCGATTTAAAATTTAATTTGTCAATTCTATGGCAAGAGCTTAAACGCCAACTGACATAACTTTGTTCTCTTTAATCCAACTATAATTCAAGTCGCGTATTTCTGTAATACGAAAACTTTTCTCGTATGCGCAGTATTTTCCCACTTCATAATCCCATACCCGATGCAACTGTCAATAGCAGAATAATGTAATTTTAGTAAAATATTCCGACTACGACGCTGCGATAGAAATTTCAATGTGCTCTGGCTGATTCTGCTGCACAGTTTATCAATATGTACACTCCACTACAGCTCCGTATCGAAGGTTACTCCCAAAATTTGTTGCGTGTGATAGATATAGGGTATTGTTTTTATGAATAAAAGGAATAACTGATGTTTTGTTTTTATTTGAATTAGTTTATTATCTTCAATCCAAAGTAGTACGTGGCAGAAATGGATGTGTTCGAAGATGCAATATCACTGTTGTAAATCAAAATATTACCACCATCTCCTCCATAACAAACCTCAACGATATTCTGGAACTGCGATAACAAGTATTCAAGAAAATCGTTAGTAAAAATGGTGTACTAAGTAGGTCCTAAAATAGGACCATGCAGAACACTATATTCCCACTGTAGATCCATTCACTCGCTTCTAGATCACTTAAAACACAAACAGAACAAATCGTACGCCGCACCTTTGACCGTTTTAAGCTTAAATAGCAAAAATCTATGATCCATCAAGTTAAATGCCTCTATCTACAGTATCAACAACACCATGATGAAATTCACACAAAGAAGTTTGTGTGTTTTAATTTTTTAAATCCGTGTTAGTTAACTTCCCACATCTTATTGATCTGATGATTAGTGATCTTTTCCCCTGTGGATACAGCCAGTAACATTGGCCGTGTCAGAAATTGCCCTTGATGATATACTGAACTTCCAAGAGCAGGGCTATATGACCGATAATTTGATCTTTCCTTAATTATTCATCGGTTAATCGGCTCGGTACGTTAACCTATGTACACTGCCGTTCAGTGACGCCATACAATAAAAATCTATTATATCACACTGTATACAATTATTAATACATAAAATTAGAACAATATTAAGCATACACTCTTTTCTAAGGGATTAAAGCCATAAATTATTATGTGAAGTAGAAATATTGCGACAACCACAATAAAGTCCCTTTTTATTATCATTCCAAGAATTTCTCGAAAGTACCGATCTTTTGAAACGGGTCGTTTGGGGATTATTAACGAACAATACATTTAGGAAATATACCGCAGTATCACTCTTGTTTATTTATCACAGGCGTAAAGATATAAATTTGCTTCATTTTACTGTTAAACGTGTGTTGGTGTGCATCTGTCGTTTTTGCGCGAAAGTTTTAAGAAAATTTACTTCAAAATGGCACGTTGCAAGCCTACCAGCGTAGAAAAACGTTCACGCATTATTACGCTGTTTCAAGAAGGATATTCGGGGCGACAAATAGCTGAAAAAATAAATATGAGAAGTTCAACAGTAAATGACATCATAAAGCGATATCGGACAACTGGAACTATAGAAAATCGTGTTCGTCCTGGAGCATCTAGGAAAACAACAAAAGCTGAAGATTTGAGAATTGTATTATTAAGCAAACGCAATAGAAAATTCACAGCGCCACAAATAGCAGCCGAAGGCAATCGCGGCCGTGAAGAACAAGTTTCGGCGAGTACGGTAAAACGTCGACTTCAACAAGCGGACCTTCATGGACGCATTGCCATTCGAAAACCCTTATCACGTCGGGGCAGCAGAGCAAAACGACTACAGTGGGCCCGTTCTCATCTAGATTGGGCGTTAGATGATTGGAAATACGTGCTTTGGAGTTACGAGTCAAAGTTTGAGGTTTTTGGGCAAAATCGACGAGTTTATGTCCGAAGATCTAAAACCGAAAAGTGATCCCGAACTGCATTGTGCCAACAGTGAAGCAAGGGCGTAGTTCTGTGTTAGTGTGGGGATGTTTCTCCTTTGCTGGGACGGGAGATTTATGCAGAGTGCAGGGTGTAATGAGGAAGGAAAATTATTTTGCAATACTCCAGAATCATGCAGTGCCATCAGGATTGCGTATAATAGGCCGTAACTTTACATTCATGACAACGACCCAAAACACACTGCGTTAGTGTGTAAGAACTATCCAAAGGAGCAAGAAGAACAGCACACCCAGAAAGTAACGACATGGCCCCCACAAAGCCTGGATTTGAACCCTATAGAGTTGTTGTGGGATGAACTGGACAGGAGGATCCGAAAAATATGCTCATCGAAATAATGCCTAGAATAGTTCGAGCGCTGATTAACAGCAAAGGAGGTTTTTTCGAAGAAAAAAAAAATATAATGTTCAGTATGTTATATTAGGCCAGAATAACTTTTTATTTATTTATTTTTATCTTTTTTACATGTACATACAATAAAATTGCATTTTGTTTTTAGTTTCGTTTGTTTCTGTAACCTTTTCATGTTTTTTACCAACCGACCGAACTTCTATGAACGGCAGTGTACATTTAAGTGAGGCCTAGAGTATCGCATGCTTTTGTTTCATTAATTACTAGAATATACATTTTACTGAAGGTGCAAACACACGTTGTAAGTGAGAAATCAGGTTTCTCTTGATTTTACCGACGTAATTAAATTTAATTAATGAAATAAGAAGACACCGGGAGGATTCAAACTTACGACCCCCGTTTGCCGGACAGCAGCGCTACCAACTGCATACGTACTAACCACCAGATTTTATTACATTCATTAAATTTAATTACCTCGGTAAAATCAAGAAAAGAATGACGGCTCAGTATTCGCCGCTGGAAGCCAACGTAATTGCTATCAATAAAACACATTTTATAATACACATAACGTATATTTAATATTTATTTATATTCGGACATAATTGAGAAATAGATCATAACATTTACACAATTGTAAACGAAGCTACAAGGTTGAGTTTGGTTGCAGTGCACATAACCGCAACCGTATCCTTTATGGAAGCAAAAACATAGAACATTGTAGAATATTAATTCTAAAACTAAATCTAAATTCTACAATGGCAAAACTAAATAAATAAAAACTGAACTTAATCATGTAAATACATGCTGCACTCAAATTCCACATAAATGTACTTCCGGCATGCGTCACGTATAGAGAAACCCAAGGGGAACCGAAATTCTATGCTGGCTTCGTCTATATTCTTGAAACTCGCGACGCAATTTATATTCAAACAGCGTAGCGATGGAGGCAGCATGAAAAATTCTTATCCAAATAGTTTTCTCTCCAAATGATGACGAAAGCTGTTCTGATATCCCGTCAAGATTCAACTTGTTGGAAATAGAGCCATCGACCTCCCTAACTGCTCATAGTCCCTACCGCCATACGACATCCTTTCTATCTTATTATAGCATAACAAAGAAACCACAAAAGGATCCTCTATCGTCATTGTGAAGAAAGCCTGTGTTTTCGCTGAAATACGCCCGCGCTCTGAATTAAATACGTATACCCGATACGTGGTCTCGTCTCTGAAAAAGCAGGGATAGTAAATTTTATTTTTATTAAAGCGGATGTTGTACGCGGAAGGAATACTTTTTCATCAGCTACACGAGTGTATAACAACATGCCGTTCGGTAGCTGTTATCTTTATTTCTACCAGTTAAAGTTTGCTATCTCGTCGAAAGGTTAAGCAATTAAAGGTCTTGAATTGAGAGCATTTTAGAGGTAAAAGTAATTTCATTTCGATTAAGTACGAGTGAGGTAATAGTCATTTAATCAAGTTAAGTAAGTGATATAGCATTAAAAAACGTGTGGGGAAATATGTGTTCTTTTATATGTTATTTACGAGAATGTGTGAGTTGTGTCACCAGACACATTAACTTCAGCGTTGATCACTTGCGTCATTTATGGATGAAAAATTATTACTCTCTTCCTTAAATTGCTCATTTCGCTAAAAAGATGATTACGATAACACAAATATGCCATAGAATCATTGAAAGAAATATAATTTAAGAAGCTCGGTTTCTTAGCTCGCCAAGTTGTAATTTAAAATGACGTTAGATGCTTTAATTTGTAGCCTTCACGGGAATACATTCCAATTTCTTGGAGACAAAACTAATTCTATCTTGTAAAGCTTTAAGTACAATATCCACATTCAAACAGCAATTGGCTCGCTTTTGTTTTCTCGACCTGGTAAGTCCATGTTGATGCTTTAGATGTGAATTGAACTTTTTGAAAATTGTCTAATGTATTTTAGGTGAACTTCGTATTCTTTGTATTTTTTTCCATCACGTAAAGTTTTCTCGCAAAACGAGCGAATTTTGCTAAATCAATTTTTAATGATTCAAAGCTCATTGTCCACGGTACATGGTACAAGTTCACTGGATACTATTTTAAGGTTTTATAGTACCTTTTCCGCTGATATTTGCAACTCCTTTTGATACTTTGCCTTTTGGTAAGGTTCTGCAGGTTGTCTCTCTTGAGCATCCAGCAATACGATTGTTGATTAAATCGTTTATACACAAGTAGCTTTTTCTCATCTCTTTAATACCCTGATGGAATCTTTCACCTTGCTCTTCACTGACTGTATCAAGGTTTCAAGGCTCACTCGGCATTCTATTTCTTCATACCTGCTTAAGATATTTCTGACAATATTTTGATAATATGAGTCTTTCTCGTTTCCAAGGAAATTTTTCACATTTTTAAAGGCTGTTTTTTGGTTTTGAGCCGTTGCCTCCGGCAATCCTGTAAACTTATTGAAAGCAATCTTCATTTTTCGGCAACGCCTTTACAAATTGTTTCATGAGGCCATTTTTTTGATGCGGAGTGGAGAGAGTAGCACTTTGCTTGGATAAACTAAACTACGGGCACAATATTCCTATTTCCTAGTCGTAAGCTGTATTTATAATCATACAAACAAATTAATGATTACCAAATTAATTGTTTACCCGTCGAATGTTGCATCCTTTTTGGTAACAAACAATCTAATCTGATGAAACCAATACAGTAAATTTAATTAAAAACAAATTTGATATTATTATAAGACAGGTTTGCATCTGCACGATACGAAAATTATTATGCTTGATATTATTTAAACTCACTGCTTCAACTAAAAAATATATGCAAAAATATACTTCCCTTTTTTTTCTTGGCTTCTTAATAAAAGTCTTTCAAACAAACAATTTTTTCTTAAAAATTTTTTTTTCTCCACCTCTCCATCATCACCTTTCTTATTTCTTATCGGCGCCATACGGATGTGCGAAGGAGGTTCAAATATCTTTCCTCATCTAATGTCTCTTCATACATAGTTGGCCCTAAGAGACAATTTTTCAACACTTAACATAATATATTTACATATTTTGGTTTCCGTCGGAAATAACAAAATCCGAAAAAAAAAACTTTCGACAGTCAAGATCGAATATGGCGTCCATAAGAAATAAGAATTTTGGTGATGGCCAGAAAGAACTGAAGGATGAAAAGTGGCTTTGAGAATATCTTTTTAGTTTTTACCTGCAACGCTAAGTAAAGGCGTTAGAGATAAAAAAAAACGATGAAAAATTAAAGGAGAAAAATTTAAACCTACTCTCTATCTCCATTAATAAGTTAGTAAAGATGAGGGTCATCCAATGAGCGATGACATTGTCAAGTTCTTCAAACTATGTTTATGCAATGCAAGCGTTAGCTTTAATTTCGCCAATATTATTTTAGGTAACTCGGCAAAAGTTCCTTATCCATTCCTCGCGATATATCCACGTAACTTCCCGAACAAACAACGTAAACTTCTTACTAACTCCAACTGGCAGCGCCGTACTTCAAATTAAATTTCATATACACTTACCGAAAGCCGTCCGCGCCGACGGCGGACGAAATACAGGTGGCCAATTCCCACAATACGTGATCCTTAGTAGGCTTCAGTTGCAGACTGTGCGTTAGATCCTGGAGCATTTGTCGCTTGTCCGCGTGCACGCAGAACTTCCATCGCGACAGGCTGGTCTTCCTGTTATTCTTCGCGCACGCTTCGGGCTTCTTTTTCAAGCGTTGTGAACGCCGTATGATCCATCGTTCGAGCTGTTCCAGCTCGACCTCTTCCATGACGAAGCGTTCGAGGTAATCCGGATGGGACCGTAGAAAATTGGTAACTTGATCCGCTGAAATGATAGAAATTAAGAAAGGCGTTGAGAGATGTAGCGATATTGGACGGAGGAGTTTTCTTAAGTTTGATTCGTTTGTACGCAATACAACACACAGATGTTTCATAAAGTATGTAACTATTTTCTTCTTCTTTCAGCTGTTAAATTAAGTTGATCGATTAATTAAATAATTGAGATTTTAAGTCGCATGCAAGTTACCGATTCGTTACTGTAGCGCTGTCGCTAAAATTTGCAGATTTTTTCAGGCTGTAACTGTCAATTAAAAGCCACAAGATTAGTTTTCAAAACGCTCGTTCATTTTCCGATCACTCAAATCTACTTTATAATCAATATTCGCAAACGGTATGCATTTGCTTTACTCCATTGAATTTTAAATTAAATTCTCTGCTATATTCCGCTTTTATTCTCTATCAAAAAGGCTCAAACAAAACGGTAATTGATGAGATGGAAAATGGATGGCAAGCTAAAGGTGTCAGTGAAAAGTATATTTACATTTAAAAGGTTACTATAGCTTAAAGATAATGGTTGCTCAAGAATTGTATCAAATCGCCCGTACTGAATAGAATGTAAGCGGAATTTAAATCTAGGTTGGTCATGCAATTTAAAACAGTTGAATGCATCTGCCGAAGAGTTCCCCTTTTACTGTCTAAGCTGTTCCTTTTTGCATTCACGTTAATTAACCTCTGCGCAATTGAATCGCTGATATCGCGACATTCTTCGCGTAATTGGGGTATTCAGAAAGGTTTAGCTCACTGACGCACATTTCGGGGGCGCCACCGTCACCTCGAGAGAGTCGCAGAGGCGGTTGGCATAAAAGAGATCGATCTCTCTCTTCTCTCTTTGTCTATATATACGATTGAAGGATGATAAAATCAATTTTATTACCTGTGACATGTACGGGAGGCATGTTGGAGGTCGACGATGGAGTACTAACCGCGTTAACGTCATTCTTTATCGTTTGGGCTCCTGAAACAATATCGATAGATTTATGAAGGCTGTTAAGGATTTATGACGGAATAAGGAAGATATTTCGGCAATGTGATAGCGCCAAAGTTATATTGCCATTCATAAGTGTACTTAACCTACTTTCGACTTGATTTTATATTTTACGCCTGGAGTGTATCGTCTTCTTGTTTATTTTGCCACTCGTAGCAAGAAAATTATATTAAACTTTTTTAGCGGGCTATTTTTGAGACCATGGCAGATATAGTGCCTTTTCTTCAAGAAAATAATAATATTGAATTATGGCTATTCCGATCGATATCGAAATTGGCGAGCAATATTTATACTTTAGCTGTTTGTAAAATCTGCAATGCCTCGGTTGTTGCAAAAAAAAAGATTAAACAGGTTTTGGGGTAGAACTTATTAAGGTGGTTATGATAACAACCAAGCTGTAGAAAAAAAGTCCCCTTTTTTAATAAAACATGCGGTATATTTTCTGCCCACATCTGCTTATTAAAGTAAGACAAAACTCTTTAATGTACCTTTACAATTTTAACTTTGAATGTAGGCGCTAGTGTGATATTGATGGAGTTTCTCACGACAAAAGCAATGTGGGGAAAGAAGTTTCTGCCTACCCGGCGTTATCAGCGTTGCTCCCATCCCCGTTTGCCTTTTCTGCTTATATCACACATGCCTTTTGCCCTAAGTGATTCCATTAATACCGCGACGAGCTCTATTAGCATTATTTTGAACGTAGAAATAAGACATATGTCTGAATACTTTATTAAGCACCACAAAGACATTTGACATATATTTTAGTGGTTTTTGTGGCGCAAACAACCAGATTCACACCTACCATTTATCATTAATAGAAATATTAAGATTTAGGAAAGTAGAAGGAAAGTTAGAAAGTACACACAACTCAGTGCAAAGATAATTTAAGTGGCTATCAAAATAATTAATAAAAAATATCCATTTAATCCATTTAAAATAAAAAAAGCTGAAGACGGTTGCGGAAACTTACAACGCCCTGTATTTTTGTAAATAATTTTACAAAATATGCCGTGGTATACTATATTCGTACAGAAATCTCATTTCTCCATCTTTGGTAGTTCTCACGCTAAACTCCGCAGACACACTAATAGCGCACTCAGTAGAACACAAATCTTTAAAAAAAAAAATAATTTGCGTACGTTAATTTCACCGTTTAAAAGTACGCTTAAATCCAGTAGAAGTGAACTACGGTTTTTTTAAAGCAGCCTGTATCGCCAGGGACGAGAGATAAGCTGGCTGTTGACATTGTCGACAGAAAGGGACACACACAGGACGACGCAATAAAGTTGGCAAGAGTCAAATGACAATAAGCACAGCTGGTACATGGAAAATAAAATGGTTTTACACACTTTTACGTCTACCAGCAGGTAGGATAAAGGGTAGAATAACGTAATGAGTTTTTTATGACTAAATGCACGAACTAAATGTTTGCTGCTGTTAGACTACACCCAGATAGTACTGATTAGTCACCAAATATCGCAACGAAAAACTTCATTCTTTTCTAATACGAGATTTGCTTACTTATTGGAATTATTTTCATCGTTACAGCTAGGGTAATGCCTAGTTTGCCAAGCTATTAGTCTTGGATCGAGCCCCGAGCTCGTAACTCTCTCAGAGTAAGCTCTTCCGCAGTTTATCTTACTCCAAATTTGTTGTATGCTTAGAGGAGTGAACAAACAAACCTACGAGCGCAGGTGTGTAATATTCTTAAAGCCAACCAATGCTTCTCTATAAATGGCGAAATCTGCTGGAGATGTGAAAACATGGAATAATTTTTGTTATTTCTTATATTTACTTGCTCCGTCAACTCTTTGCATAATTCGTGGGAGTTTCACATAGAATATTTCGACTATTCAAATAACTGTTGCAATTGATAAAATTCGTTAGCATTGTTTAAAAATTGTGCAAGTTTATTGTAGCAAAAATTGTAAGTTTTGCGCCACTTTTGTTTCCTATAATATTGTTACATTAACTGTTGCGGATTGTCCGCGCCATGAATGCTATAATTATAGGATTGCAGTGGCGTTTGCTACAATTGTAGAATTTTTTTTTTTTCTGTGTGCTATAAATAAATATTATTGGAATTTATCGCACCTTTATTAAGGAACATTTTTGTAGCGCAGAATAAATGTTAGAACCATCCATACTTAGCGATATAACGAATGTCTCTTATCCAATTCAAGTTTTCTTTGGAAGTAGCAAATACACACACTCACATTCTACATAAAGCGAACACTACACCGACTAAACAACACGCGATTTTTGTCACAAAAGAACTTAGTCGTAGATCCACCTGGTTCGAGTACGTAAACGTTATCGTCAGCGTAAATGTTGCATGTTATGTTAAATAACTACTTGCGAAGAACAACTCGTATTCGCGATACTGTTTTTATTCTTTTATGGAAACTGTTCAACAAGCGCTAGCAGCGCGGAATACGTAATGCGCCCGAATTGAATAAACAATATTCCGCCGGTCAGTTGATCGGTTCTCTGACGGACACGTGCTCAGCATATTTGCCTATCGTTCGTTTGGTTCGGCCCCGAAACAATAGTTTTGACGCAGGTACTAGTGCGTTGTTTCGTATATTCGTCAGTGATACCTGAAGGCCGACGTTAGGAGCATCATTTCGACGTGATATGTTGTATAAATAATTTGGCGATAGCGCGCTTATGGATTGCTGGATAAGAAGAATAATGATATTGTTTACGTGTTTGATGTGCCGTGATGGATGGAATTACTGATTGTGTGTGTCGGTAATGGAGATAGAACCTTGCAATTCACACACATTACATTCCATTTAGTAGAATTACTTTTGGAGGTAATTGAAAAAAAACGTTGGAAACAGAAGGAATAAAAAACAATGACGTATAGTGATTGATACCATACGACAGGCGTTGGCAAACATTCTTTCCAAAAAGGCAATTTTTAGAAAGATTGTCCCATTTATACAATAAATATAAATGTTGGGAATGTTATGATAACTTGATGGATCACAATGCCTAAAATTTCCACCACTGTATTCAATGGAGTTTCTGAAAGAAATGCCTTGACGTGCGTTTTGCATAAGTAGATTTACATTTTTGAGGCAAAGCATTAAATTTCCATTTACATTCAGCATAGTTTAAAAGTTTATATTAACTACCACGGTCTGCATGAGTTGATGCCGTTAATACCAGCCATACACCGTATTACTCTTGCGATGTTAATTTCGAATCAAAGTGTAGCCTCGGGAATATTATTTCCGCTACTTCGTCTCTTTCATTGGTTTGAGCAAATAGATGTATATTAAATTCTTCTTTGTTTTGGTGACTGCTTAAAATTACGTATTTAGTGTTATTTGTGTTCAAATGTAATTTATTTTTGCAGAACCATGTCGTCGCATTTTGTAAAAGAATATCAGCTTTATTTTCTGACCCTGAAATATTTACTGGAAATACCAAACTAGTATCGTCGGCATACGTTGCTGTGTTAAAATTGGATGTAAGGTTAGTTAATCATGTGGGAAGTACCTGTCCCATCTACACAAAATAAACATAGTTAGGCCATCTGAGTATCCGCACGGTGCTGAAAGTGTAGCTTTAATCACAAGAGCCTCACAGGCCGTAAGCATCAATTAAAAATAAGTCATAATAATTTCATTTAGTTCGCAATTAGCCCGGTAATACAGCGTCTAACGTTGCATCTTGTCTCACAACGTGGGGTATCCTAGTACAGTTGGGTCCTTAATTATGGCGTTCTTTTACAAGTTGAGAGTTCAAGTTACAAGTTTCTGGAAACCTGCACAAGGTGAGAATTGTAATAAACCGGAAGTAGCCTCTCGTGCTATTTTCAAATGAGAAGTATTAAATCAGCGCGGACAATAAAACTGAAAGCAAAAGTAGGATTAATACGGTAAATCCTGTGGCCTAGAAGGATGGAAAGCGCTTCATCCTGCTCAATATCAAGCAAGTAGCTTTGGATACCCGACAATTGTTTGCAAAAACATTTATTTTTGGGTTAACGAATACTTCTTCCTTGAGTGTGTTTAGTTTTTAAAGAATTTTAGTCACATTAAAATATATAACTCAATTTCATCCACAAATAACAGCGTGCGACGAGTATCAATGCGGACGTAAATAAAACTTAACCTGAAAGTTGTATAATTAAAGTCGGTAATATTCTAAATGTCCTGGGAAGTAGCTCCGTTAACACGTAGCGAGAATAAGACTTCAGATTCATTGTCGGTATATCGTTAAAAAGCAATAAAAGCCACCGAATTCGAGAGCGCTGTCATGAATTTATCAGTCCGCTATAAAGCACGTAAATAAGAGCCGGACGAAACTAAAAGGACTAGAGCTATTGTTCGATTTATGGTCCGAAGCCAAGAATCGACGATAACAACGTGATGAATTACGCGTCTATTCAGTGGATTACGAAAGATCTCCAAATCTTTTTTCTTTATCTCTCAATTGAATCGATAAAAATTTACGCGAAAGATATTAAATTTGGCGTTTTTACGATGCATTTGCAAGTTTCAAACGCTAATCCGTTGGAGTTGTACAGATAACAATGATTTTTTCGATTTTATAATGGATGACCTTAACGTATGCATATATGTATGAGTAACAATAGCAGATTGGAGGTTATTCGAGCGAAAACGTTCACCGTATCTGTGTATAGACGACTCTTTACGTAAATATTTACATAAATTACGAATATTACCACGTAAAGATGATCAAACAAACGTTAGGCAGTAAAGATGATTATTTTATGAGGCCAACATTTTTTTAAATGATTTTTGTTCTCTTTCCCTGAAGTTGATTCGAAGGTCTTATATATCCTTGATTTCTATGTTGTAGCTATGCTCTTGTTTGAGGATCTTTAGACATTCTTGAGTGCATTCTGGTATGTTTTCTTCTACTTGTCCTGATTTGCTAATTCTTATTTTAGGCGGTGGGCAATCTTGTAGTTTGCCCATGTTTGCCACTAACGAGCTGTTACAGCAGTTCGCTGCCTCCCAAACACTTCCGGAGACATTCCCGGATCGAGCGTACCTACAAATCTTGTTTTAACCATTCGTTGTCTACAAATCATGGCACTTTAAGGATTAACCTCAATATGCGGCTCTAGGTTGTTCCGGTGGCAGACTAACCTTCTGGATATTAGCGTCAATCTTAGTACAAGGGGCCCAGTTGCATAAATCGGGTCGTTTCGAAATATTAATGGCATTAACGGTAAGGAAACGACGATACAAAGTAGAGTTAAAATACAGAAACATGTACGTAGGTAGTGTATTTTTTCTATGGTTGCATTGCATTTGCCGTAAGAGATTCCATCCATACCAGGAGGAAGCTATTTTAGCATAATTTTTTTTTGGTTATTTTTCGTTCATATAGATCAAGATATGATACTGCAAAATGTGGAAATTGAAGACGAAATTCATCCAGATAGATCATTCCACCATTGTGTTGTTTTCGTCCATTACCAAAATAGGTTTCAATGATAAATGTCTAACGATTTGTAGCGAACATCCTTTAAACTTTATAAGATAAACAATAAATGTAATTTAAATTGTCAAAGTTAACTTCCATAACAAAAGTTTAAATTTTGCCTTCTTCCCGACAGACGCGATTAGTGCCATCAGTTTCATTCCTTTCGTTTGTCCCGTTCATCCCTGATTTAATTATTCTGGTCTTCCTCGCAATTAAAGCTTTTCCATTAACGTCGGCTGTTAATTTTAGCCTTGATACGACTTCATCTACGGTTTTTAATCTATTCGACCAACTTCCCCTTGCCGTAATTTCTAATTGTCGCATAATTCGAACGTCACTTTTGTCATTTCTCTTAGCTCTTTCGCGCTAGCGGATTATATCCATTTGCCCTTCCCAATTCTGTCGAGGCTTCGGAAACTGTATTATATTTTCCATTTAGTCGAAGATTAGAAATAAAAATATTTGAATTCTTGCAAAAGATGAATATTTAAATACTGCAATTACACTTTGCTACATCACAGCAAAAAACACGCTGATTTATATTCTTGGCGTACCGTCTTTTGACCTACATTACAATATGGTATCATTTCCGGTTTAAGCGGAAATGGCAACAAGCCTACTATTTTAAACAGAACAACTTACGTATTTTTACAGATTTCGATAGATGATTAAATAAGCTTTTCAGGAAATTCTCCACATGCAAATTTATTATGAATAGTTTCTGTGCTACTATAAGAAACATAAAACAAAAAATTAAATAAATAAATGAAAATAAATAACCAAAGTGGTTATTTATTGTTGTTCCTTGTTAATTAAGAATTAACAAGGAAAGCTCTCCAGGTGTTAAATTCAGGATCGAATGAAACTTGGTAGGGATGCTGAGTATGTTCAGATATATAAGAGAAACAGTCTGTTATGTGCAGAAATTTACTTTGAAGAGGTGAAACATCCCTCCGAAACTTAATTAATTTTAATTTTTTCGATATAATTCTCGAACGGTAACTCTCAACTCTACTCGAGCAGCTTCGTATCTTCTATAAAAGCTATTTTTTGTTTTGGGTACAGTTTAGATTTTTCTAAGGTTCTCCACGAAATGCACCTGCCTCAGTACCCTTAGTTCCTTACAATTGCGGATCACATGTAAACCCGGCTTCCTCTGTAATTCACATCTTCAACACTAAGGTTCGCTTGCTCGACCTGTGTTATATAGATGCTTTTTCAGATGGTAGTGCCACGTTACCAATTCGGTAATTGTCTTAATTTCTCTGTTGTTGCGTGTAATTAGGTTAAGAGAAAACTTAGAATCTCTATTGATTAATAGAGCGTTGGTGCGGAGTTGACCTTCAGTCGATTTCCACTTCTTTACTTATACTTTATTTAACCAAAAGCACATCTCCCTTAGAGGAGATGTGCTTGTGATTCCACGCACGGACCCTGCTCATGTGAGGTGTTTCCTAGAACCCTCTTTCATCAGTTTGTCGGCTAATGTAGGCCCCTTAATATGTCTTTGTCCCAGCATTCAGATCAAAGATACTTTATTGTCTTATGCCAGTCTATTGAGGGAGTGTTTACAGTTCTTTATTAGTTTTGACCTTGTAATATGATTCATAGCTGCCTCGATGGAGGCCTGGCTATCAGTTATTATGTTCACTTCTTTCCTCATGCGGTCTCCTTTTTCGATAACTTCAGAGCAGGTTGCAATGATATTTTTTTTTCCTACCTGGAAAACCGTTGGGTGCTTTTCTAGGCTTAAAGATATCCTCTGTTTAGGATTCGGTCTACAAATACCAACTCCGTGGCTTGTAAACCGGTCATCAGGACCATTGAAATTACTCCGTGCCTGGTCTCTATATTCGGTATTGAAATTTTCGATTTATCGGATATTGATTGTATAGCATGGAGGTGCACCTTCTTTGCTGGAGCTAAATTATGTGATTTGGTAAGGTCAGCACCCTCTTAATTGAGAAAGCCGACGGCTAAAACGGAAATTAATTCGAACTTAAGAAACTCTAAATGACGTTCCTCTGTGAACGTTCTTGCAATAATATAAAGTCCTAGAGTGGGGATGCCAATAATTCCCGCCAAGTATTAATTTTCTACGGATTCATTGCGGATTCTTTGTTGGCCAATATTGATGGTACCATGAAGAGAAAACGTCGCCTTCTCAGTGAAATATCAATTGTTGCCTTATATTCTAATTATTTCCTCGAAGAAACAACAAATGTAAAGGTGGTAGGTAGGTTGCTACCTAAAACGTATTTGAAACAGTTGCTAATCCAACAATATATTTGCATCAGTGACGTGAGAGTTGTCTTCAGCTGCTATGACGATGTTTAATTTAGTATCTTTAGACACCTTGGAAGGTGGGCCTTTGGGCAGATTCCTAACGTGACCAAACTCTCAGAATTTGCTTTCAATCTTACTTAGAGCAGATTGGTTAAGTGGAGGGTGAGCAGGATGATCAGGATAAATTCGTTAAATAAATTAACAAATTAATTAGGTTATTCTTTTTTTTCAAGTTGATGTATAAAGTAATTAATAAACATGCGTGAACAGTTTCGGCATATGGTTACTATAATTTTTTAACAATTATTGCGTTTATTTGCCCTTTTAGCCAAATTATCGTTGGTGTTCATTTAATTTTTGCAATTGTGGTATACGTAAAAAAAAAAACAAATTCAGAATGTAAATCGACATCTTCGAGCATTTTTTCCAAGAAAGGGTTACTAGAATTTTATCGAATTTATTCCTTTCGCGGCGAGCGCAAGGTAAGCACATTTTGTGCAGATTTGAATTTTGCTGGTTCCATATAAACATTTCCCTTAATGCACTTCATCGTACGTACGTGTATTTTGAAATCAGAGCGTGATGTGTATAAAATATGATACATTTTACATATATAAACCCGAGATTATTTACATTTTGCAAGCTAGATGCTTGGCTGTCGCTAGTTTGAGTGCATTAGTGCGAGTGCATGTGCATTAGAGTAGATAACCACTTACCACGTGATAATGTTGGATTAGGAAAGTTCAGGCTCTTACTTTAATCCCTAGTTTTTAGACGTCAGAATTGTCTATGCTTCTCTGAACTAGAATGTAAATTTCACAGAAGTCGTTTACTCAGCCCCAGCAATTAACTTTTACGCATGTTCTCTAAAAGTAATTTTGGTCAGTTTCAA
Source organism: Oryctes borbonicus (assembly GCA_902654985.2). Classification (NCBI taxonomy): domain Eukaryota; kingdom Metazoa; phylum Arthropoda; class Insecta; order Coleoptera; family Scarabaeidae; genus Oryctes; species Oryctes borbonicus. The sequence continues at coordinate 3,160,008 of LR736865.1, forward strand.
TGGAAATTGATTATTCGTTGATTATTGGTCAGAAGTAGCTCTAGAGTATATCAAATTTAATGCAAAGAATTGAAAGATTCTGCTTTGGAATTCCCAATTTTCTTTAAGAATAATTAAATAAATGTTGATTCAATCAATGCTCTGGACTGCTGTTAAATTCACCAAATTTATTTTTGGCATGCGCTGTAAACAAGGCGAAATTCGTAACGTTTAAATTTCTTTTCTCATAAATCATAGTCATCTGAAGATACACCCAGTACGTGCTTGAAATTCTAATAGATGCGCACTTATTACAAATTTAAACCAGGTACGCTCTGATTTTAAATGACTTAAAATCCCCTTTCCCGAATTGAAACTTCTTTAATTAAAATTCCTTCCCCTAACCTCTCGTTTTTGATTAATTCTTAAACAACGTTGCCATTAAACCGATTTAAAGCTCTTAAATCAACTCGTATAGATTAGGTAGGTCCTTCGTATTAATTTCGTTTATAACTTTGTTACAACAAGGAACTTCAGTGTCAACTTTAAATGTAATATCTTGAATATAATAGCTTTTAGAAACAATCCTGCCGCTTACGTTATGAATTGTCTCTATTACTTACTGCCTTTATACATGGAGGAAATCCGCTTAAAATAATTAATAATCATATAATTAGGAAATAATTAACATACTGATAAATAAACTTGAAACGTTATTGAAAAGAAAAATAATCATGTGTGTAGTGGTTGGAGATTAATCTAATTGACCAGATTTATACACGCATTATTACTTTAACGTACGATAATTATTCATAAATAGAACTTGTAGGCCTGTTAGAGGTTGTTGTAAAACCAAATAACTTACGTTTGACACAGCAACATTTTTGATGATGAAATAGGGGAGAACTGCCACGAAAACCAATAAATACTTAGGATAAAAAAATTGCCATTGCTTTAGATTCTAGGTTGCGAAGTATTGTCTTGTATTCGGTAATGCAAAGGCGACTTTGTAGCCGTGTATCGAACAGTATATAAAAGGGAGAAAAAAATTTGGTATTTACGACAAATTAATGAATTGCTCAGATTTCAGTATGATAAAGTCAAGTCATTTAGTACGAATGAAGCAGAAAGTGAAATGGATTTTTCAAATGATGAATATTTGCCACTATCCAAAGCTGCGGAAAAAGCAGAACTTATCCGTTAAAAATCTGCAATATGAAGTAGTTTATAACGACTTTGCAAAGCAGCATGCTGAAAAGAAAATTAAGCAGATATCGGAAAAACTGGCTTACTTTGAATACAGAATCGTAAAAGTGAAATCTTCAATTCATTCAACGTTAAAAAGTACTGTAAATATTCAAGATTGGTGCTCTAGTTGAAAAATAAATCGGTTGGATATCGCCCAAAGAGAGCTATAAGACATTGACGAAAGTAGAAATCGAAACGTTTATACAAGAAGCATCTGATGAACAATTTTTATTCATGAAAGTTATTTTAATAACGCAACTTGTAGAAGATAAGAGTTATTAAAGATGACAGTAGAAGATGCAGAAGACAAAGATAATGTGGTTATCGTTAAAACTCCCAACTGCAAGACGCATATTTAGAGGATATTTGTCATTTCAGATGTTTTCCATTCACATTACATCGAAAATTCCCTATTTTGCGCCCTGAGTTAACTCAAAGTTGTAGATCTTTCATTAGATATATTAACGTGTCAAAAAAGTGGTTGGTGTTAATGAAACGAGAAGTACACCAAGAGAAATTGCTGCGCATTTGAAATTACCGTATACAGAAAACTTTACGGGCCAACTTTTAGACGCTTTTCTGCGACGATTTTAGCTGATTCCGGAGCAGAGATTACCTTTTCCATGAAAAGATACGGAGGTTGGAAGTCTACTTGAGCGGTAAAAGTGCACATCGACTTTATTGAGAATTAAGTTCAAGTTTCAAAGAGGATATCTTCGAAAGTGGTTGAAATTTCTGATTCAGTTGCCCGGTCAGTCTCGGAACTAGGTAATTTATCCAGTATCATAAGTGGAGCTTTAGCATAAGATATCGTTTCAGAAACAATGCCTTACTTCCACGGCTGGAATAAACTTGATCCACCGCAATATTGGGAATTTCAATTTGTAATTTTTGAACAAAGAAAATAATGGTAACTAGGATTTCTAGTAATTCTATTATTTTGCCTCTGCTTACCGAGGCGAACGTATTTATATCTTTAAATTTAATTACACCCACTTAACTGGAACTTTGTTGGACGACAGAAGCCATGACATGAATTCGAATAAGGTTTTTTTTCTTGAAAATATACAGCATCTATTCGCCAATAGGGAATATGCTAATTTTATTATGAAGTGGGATATAAAATTGCGGGCATACATATGTAAATTGAATATGCAAATATTACACGTTCTCGTCTCATTTTATTGTTAAATGTTTCATTATGCGAAATTTGCGAATGCAGGTGTATTATTGGCGGACACATAATATTGCAGCTTTCCATTTGTTACGATCTATGCTATTAATTTACGTGCAAATATAGTTATTTTCTAATAAAATGGACTATTAAAGCGCGCACGTGCCTCTTTATGCATGTGAATGTATCCCACGTGCTTCGGCTTTCTCATCACCCCGTAATTATGTTTTATACACAAATAATTTTGATTATTAATATAATCAAAATCGATACTTAATAGTATCGATTTACGCACCATGTCGCTTCTGTTCCAATTCCAATTACACAACACCATAACAAACAGATTTGCATCTAAAGGAGCGTACAATATGAATAATATACAGATGTCTCACCGGGAACAGCATCGATTGATGTATGAGGCAGTATGTGTATATTGGGAAATTTTAAAACCTTGACATTACATTAAAGCCGATATGTACTGTTGAACCAACATATTTTTAAAAATCGGACACTTCCGGTTATACCGGAAACCGCTGTCAACTTTGTTATTTTAAAGAACAGCCTGTATATTATTTACATTTTCTAATTTTTGCTATTTCTTACCATATTCGAAATATTTGCACTTTTTGAACATTTCTGGCAGATTGACGAGCGTATGTGGACTTCTATAACTTTGAAAATGTTTAACTTGAAAAAGTGAGACTTTGTAAAACTGTTGACGGGTAGTATTAGAAACCGAATTAATTTTTTGAAGATGTTATACAGCGTGTCCGACAATTATTCTTAGACTTTCAAATGGAAAAAGTGTAAAAACTTCTTCTTTAATACAACTACCTACTTGTCCTTTTTGTCGCATCGCCCTTATAAAAAACAAAAGAAAACAGATATTCAACGGTACACGGATAGTAAGTATTTAATTACAAATTAATCTTAATTTCTTTTATTATTTACCAAATTTTCGCTACTATTTTCTTAGCTTCATCAGGAAACTACAAAAGAACAATAGAAATGGTTAATTAACATTTTGTTGGAAAACTTACATTTTTGTGAAACTTATAGCGCCAAATTATACTTAAAATGAGGTAAAGTGTACATGTTAAAGTTCGATGATAGACTAGCGAAATACACGCGACAGCACATCTGATAAACAAAAAATCGCAACATTAAAAAATAGGCACCTTGAGAATTTTGAAAACGGCAAATCTTGAAAGAAGTGACCTCAAATTTAAGAACAACCAAAAGTTGTTAAACGTAGATTTACACCCTAATTCTATATACTAGAAAGAAGTTAGATCAGATATCCAAGACGCATTGGCGATTGTCAAAAATTCAGAAATCGCTGTCATTAGCCCCATGTCGAATACCATTCAGCCATGTCGGCTTCGGCAATAACTGTAAGAGTGACTGTTTTCCCACGCTTCTTTCGGCTCTGGTGCGGATTACACTACCTGTCCCACTAAGAGCAGGCAGTTTCTTCGAAGCTACAATGGGTATAATGATGAGATAACATTTTTCACAACTAAAGTGGCAAAGGGAAATTTTTTAAATTTCAAAGATGACTGCTAAGGGACGCAGTTGCTAAGGTCAACCTTGAATTCGCTGGTAAAAGATCCAGGATTAACTATAATCTTAATTGCTTCATTAGAGGGTTTAATTAATTCCGCACAACTTTGGTTAAAGACGTTTTGTCATATTGTGAATAATAAGTGGTGGGTGTTGCCAGATCATGTAAAACTAAACCTGGCTATAACTTCTTCAGTTTTTACTCGAATTAAAGAAACGTGAACTTGTTTGAATGGGTATTCGGCGTTGTTTTAAACGTGGTAATTTGCGTCACTCGATATTGTTCAAGAAATGTGCCAGATGGAGTTATCACTGACTGTACGAGTTTTTCTCAGTTATCTCTAGAAATTCAAACGTAGCAGTACGCTTTTCTTATGTCGTATTCGAAGAGTTTTGATAAACTAAAGTCGTGGCGAAAACCGTCTGGTGATATCTTTTTCCTTTTTCTAGATAATAATGAAAACTACTTTATAATATCGAAACTTATCTTGGCCATGAAACAAACGAATGATAATAATAATACGATGTTGCAGTTTTAGTATTCAGCAAGTAATGTCTGATCTTAAAATAAACAAATAAGTTACAACAATGAAACGTCATTCTCGTAATTTCGTTAGTTATACACATATTCAATCTGCGACGAATGCTACTAACCGCCGCTTCAATTTTTACTCTTAGTAGACTGTGGATAGCATAATAAATCCGCTGAATCATATTAGCTTTCGTTATAGGAGTGCTTGGTAAATCAGATGTTTTATCCTTCCCGATAAATAAAAGTCAAGCGCAGACCTGCAGATTTAATTGGCCATCGAAAAAATAGATCTTCTTCCAGACCAGCGACACGGAAACGTATTACGATAGTCACGCACGATTCGTAAATAATTAGCTGGACATTCGTCATACTGAAGCCTCGGCATTTTTCGAGTTTTCAACCAAAACATCTTCTAATAGTAATGGTAATTCGTCACGAGAAAAGTTTAAGAGTGCTTCGTCGTCTAAGTTGCCTTCAAACATAAATGGTCCAATAATCCTTATCACCCAAAATTTCCACACCGACCATTTGTACTCCACCTAGGTTGATGATCAACATCCCTCATCCAATGAGGATTTTTCTGTTGGAGCTCTTCTCTATCCCAGGCCTCATGCTTAGTGCACGGTCTATGATTTACTCCGATTAAAATTGATGCGTTGACAACGTTAATAGAACGCTTGAGGTAGCGATATGTCTTCGAGAAAACTAGCTACCGCAAGGTAAATGATTATTTATGAAATGAAATCAAAAATAACGTGCTCCACATTTAATGTTGTGGATACCGGAGAAGAGAAGTAAAATAAATAAAAGGTTTAGCTATTTAAACGTAAACAAGGTCTACGAAATTGAAAACTTAAATTTATTTTGATATTTTTATCTAAATAAATAAAAAGTTAACTGGGTCATTAAGACAAACAGAAAATAATTTAAAAAATAAACGTTTATTTCTTGTAAATGCAAATTACGACAGCGTAATGTAGCTATTAAAATAGCTATTTGATTACAAGTGCAGAAATAGCTATTTGTAAAACTACTGAAGGAAATGCATTTTTTAATCACGAGTAAAATTCTTGATAGTGATTAAAGCTTTTTCAGAAAAAAAATCATTCTATTCTCTATAATATAATTATTGCTTATCTAAATTTCAAACTCAAATTGGTCTGTAGCGTAATACCTCCTAAATTAAGAGATATCGTTTCCTTTAAAATAGCGCAATAAGCCGTTAAACTCCATCCATACAATAAATGTCAGCTTCGAGATGATTTATTGCCTTTACTCTATCCAATTTGTATTTTATACTCACGTCTTAAAGTTTGAATCCTTGAAAATGTGTGCCAAGAGATCTTAAGTATTTTTTAATATATTTCAATGAAATAAAATTTATTGAATATTAAATCTTGAAATTGCACTGGTTTAATTTTTTACATCGTTTCAATTACATCAAAAATTAAAATCAACAGCTTCTTATCTTCAATTTGAAAGGAGTTGAAATCATTAAATTAATTTTTTTGGCTTGATTTTAATAGGTTTGTAAAAACAATCGGTTCAATCGCAGATAAAGATTCAAAGATTTTATTATTTTGAGGAAAAAATGAAAATGGTTGGGGTGGCGCAGGTTTATATGTAATTCCCTGCACCACAACCTAATAGAGAGAAATCTGTACCTGAGACGGCTTGATGTAAACACCGTCTGGTGTGGGTGGAATCAATTATCAATTAAGATGCGATGAATTAATAACCTTTAATCTATGCAAGGACATTTATCACATTAGCTTCAGTCCCAGCAACATGTGTTCTGGCAGGATTTCTAGGACGTTGAACATACTTTGTTTTACGTAATCGTCTCGCCAGACATTTGAATACTTCTCGGCCGAAATATTTTCTTTCTTCAGCAAAAAATACACTGAAAATACACTGCAAGCATGTCATATGTCCCTGCATTAGATATTATTTTTCTTTTTTTTATAATTCAACGGCTTAGCAGAAATTCTGATGTAATTGGTCATCTGGTGCATTTCTCGCACATTAACAGGTGACACAATTTACTAGCTTAGGTACTGGCTACATAATACAGGACCCCGTGCTTTTTTTATTGTTATAATACAATTTTTCCTTCCGACGGTGTTCTTGCAAATTAAGTGTTGAAATTCACCCGGAATTGAACATCGCGTAGAGGACGGAATTTCGTGATGGGTAGCGGTAGCGAGGATTCCTCGCGCTTAACGTATGAAAGAAGGCGCTGACTAGATAGAAAGTAATATTGCGACGCGCTGTGTGCGTATTGTCGCTTCAGATGATGTTATTCATATCGCTTTCCGCGAGATATTTGGCACCTGACGTCGTGCATGCGAAGAAGAATTTCATATTTGATCTTTTAGTGGAATACTTTAACGCGCATTAAATAGAAATCAGAGGCTATATGTGCTAGATATTCTCAATACGAACTTCAATTAAAACGACCCTTAACGAAGCGCTGATAATAGTTCGTGCTGTTGAAAGACATTTTATTGTAACGTATATAAGAGAACTCCGGCAACCCGCAAATTCAGACTTCGATGAAACTGTAGAGACTGAAGTATTGAGGTTTAAAACGACCCGATTTTTTAGCGTTTACAAGAAAATTGGAGACTATTACATAGTCAAGGCATGCGCAAATGATTTTCGAAAAAAATAAACAATGGGGGCCGGGGTACCCGATTGCTTCCATGTTTTTTTTTATAATTCCTTTTTGTTTTTAAAAAATAATGTATAACAAATTTATACAGTCAAATATTAAAGATTCAAAAAAGATAATAATGCCTAACATGTCATTGATTGATGTATTTAGATAATCGTCATTCATATTTCGACAACATTTGAAACAAGTAAAATAATATAATCTGATTGATATGAATCCCGAATCATATTATCAATAATCACGCTGCAGTTTTTTTTTTGGTGATCTTGGGATCAAAGCCCATTCACCACAAAACAGACAAGAATAAAAACATTAAATCGAAAGTCATTGAACTTCAGCGAAAGCAACTATGATGATAAACATGGACACACATTTCACTTCCCGGAGCCTATTGGGATGACTAACGTTTGAGACAATCCACGAGAACGGCCCACACAACGCTGCAGTTTATAATGTATTGAATGTTTCGTGGGAATTACACTTTCTTTTTAAATCTGTCCAATTGCTTTCTGAAAATTTATTATTGTTACAAGTTTATATTAACCGCTACCATTGCACTAAATTGCAATTTTTTACGGCTACTTCTATCTCGCCTACGCAATTCGGCTTTATGCATGCGAAATCGACCGCTAACGCTCTATATTCCGTCATAATCGGCGTTCGGGGAAAAGAAGTACGTCGGGGGAGTATTTTTTGATTTAAGCAAGGCTTTTGATATAGTTGATCACCGAGCTCTGCTGCTTAAAATTAATGAGTTGTTTCGATCCTATCTTGCAGGTAGAAAATGTTTATATAAGTGGCATGCAAGATGGCATTATCAAACTTTATACATCGTTATGTATGCGTTTAGAATGTGGCGTCCCGCAGGGCTCTGTTCTTGCCCCGATTTTATTTTTATTATATGCCAATGATCTGAAATCTTTAATAAATCTCCATATACTATCTCAATACGCCGATAGCACCAGTGTGTAATAGTGTCTGGATCTAATATAGAGGAGGTGTCACTCGCGCAGTCTGACGTTGTGGGGAGAATGGAACGTTGGTGCGATGAGTGGGATTTTTACATAATACAATCTAAGCCAACGTTACTTACTTTATGTAGTTTTTATGTTCCCTTTAGAGGTAAGGTAAATCCATAGTGGAATGCTCATTTGTGAGTTTTTTGGGAATAACTATAGATGCGTGTCTTAAGTGGCAAGAACACTGTGATGGCATAGTTCTTCAAGAATTATTTATCCTTCAGAAGAGGGTTGTATGGTGAAGATCTCTCAAATAACTTCATTCAGCTCATATTTCGTGATATTGTTATTTTACAAAAAATGTATCTTTAACCGAGAAGTATATAATGTAATGGCCACCCGTGGCTTGAGTAATATGAGCGTGCCTCGACATAGGACGACTCTGTTTCAGAGGAGTCCTTACTATAAAGCCATACAATATTGCAACAGGCTTCCACGTGAGCTCAAAGCCCGTAAAACACAAGAATAAATTGAAGGCATAATAGTGTGGCCGAATTTCCTGATAGGTATCGCTTATCTCGTCGCTTCACTTGCCCGGTATCCGTTTATTTATTTTATGTTCGTTCTAATAATGTTATTTATATATAACTTTTTATTATACAACTTTATTTGTACCATTTTTAGTTATATAAATGTTTTATTTATACAACATCTCATTTATATATTTAATTTATTTATTTATTTTATTTCTTTTTTGTTTGATAATATTTAAGTTCGATTGTTACCTATTGTAATTCGACGATGTTTATGTTCTTGGAATTGACAACAAATAAACATTACATTACTTTATATATGACTTTTATTATTTTTTATTTTTTTATTATTATTTTTTTTTATTTATAATTATATTTGACTAACTAAATTAGTTATACAGCACCGTTTTCTGCGTGAAAGCCTCTTTATATTTGTGTGTTAGGTACGCAGGGCCCCGATCTCGATTTATTTTTTCCGAAAATGATTTGAGTCACCCTTGACAATATTCTCTATTCTTCTTAATCTCTAAACAAAGATATTCGCCATAGTTTTCGAGATATTTACAAAAATGGGGGCGCTGTACCCCGAAATCGAAGGATTCAGTCGCTACCTTGTTCTTATGCCATGTTACCTTTTCAGTCTCTACAGTTTCGTTGAAATCTGAATTTGCGGGTTGCCGCAATATTACGCGTATTATCGATCTTTACAAGGCCTTAAATAAACGATTGTTGTATCTATTTAGAATGAATTATAAATAGGTCTCCCACGCAATTCCAATTTCAATAAAAAATAGGCGTGACAATGCTTTGAATAGCAAGCGAAAGCGTGTAGACTAAATATAAGACGTCTCAACAAACAATAGATTAGATTAGATTACTTTATTAATCTTCTCGGCTACAATAGTAGTAAGGGATAAATCAATAGATGAAGAGAAATACAATCTTAGAAAAGTAGGCAGGAGCAACAACATGCAACAGGTGCGCAATGTAGGTACATATTGGTATGTACATATTCGCCAGTTATATAAAGCAATAGTTCCAATTCTAGCTAAGCTGATTATCTAAAAACTCAGTTAATGAGTAATAACATTTTTTAAGTAAAAACCGTTTAGCCGTAGATTTAAATTTAATACCCCTTAATGGGCAAGGATTTCTTTTATGGAAGGACAATTTATGTAGGAATTTCTTTCTCTCTTTCTATTTGCATATTTCACGTATTGTACGAATGGTATGTATCGACTTCTGCTATATCCTTCAGATCGCCCCTAGCACACAACAGCAATTGTATTATATCTGTACATGCCAACGGCAAAATTATCCTTGTTAGAGTGGTAGAGTAGAGTTTACAATTAATTCTATAGCTCAAACCGTTTATTACGTGTGTTGCACTCTTTTATACGTTAAAAATCTTAATAATCAGAGTCGGTGATGAACCATGCTATAGTTGCATAATATAAATAATACATTACATGTACAAGGTGGGCCAAATTCGATACTTTTAATAGGGAACTTATATTTCTAAAAGAATTCAACAAAAACTGACCTAAGCTCCTGGAGCTCGATTTTAAAGAGAAATCTTTTGGTGAAATCCCTATTTTTATATCTTCCTTAATATAAGAGATACAGAGCGTTTTCTTAAAATGTGCAATTTTTAAAAACCCTTGTAACTTTCTTATTTGTGAAAATGCTTGATTTATGTAAAAACTATATTCGGGCGCGTTTTGACGCAGAATCCTATGCTCTAATTGTTTCTTTTTTTAAACTCCTATTTTTTGAGATATTATCAAGACTTGTGTTTTTTTATATGGAACACTCTATACATTTTTACACTATTGAAAAGCATATAAAATTGCCTTTAGAATGATATAACTCACTTGATATTTTATTTAAACAATTTTTAAATTATTTGTTTTTCTTCATTTCACATTATTTTAGTTTAGTTTAGTATGTTTGAATTGTTATTTGTAACATTTAATATTAAAACAATTTTCTTCTGCCTTGTTGAAATCTTTTATTTGCTTATTTACCACCATCCATAGCCATCTTAAAATAATGTGAAACGAAGAAAAACAAATAATTTAAAAATTTAAATAAAATATCAAGTGAGTTATATCATTCTAAAGGTAATTTTACATGCTTTTCAATAGTGTAAAAATATATAGAGCGTTCCATATAAAAAAAAAACACAAGTCTTGATAATATCTCAAGAAATAGGAGTTTAAAAAAAGAAACAATTAGAGCGTAGGATTCTGCGTCAAAAAGCGCCTTAATATAGTTTTTATATAAATCAAGCATTTTCACAAATAAAAAAGTTACAAGGGTTTTTAAAAATTGCACATTTTAAGAAAACGTTCTGTATCTCTTCTATTAAGGAAGATATAAAAATAAGGATTTCACCAATCGATTTCTCTTTAAAATCGAGCTCCAGGAGCTTAGGTCAGTTTTTGTCTAATTCCTTTAGAAATATAAGTTCCCTATTAAAAGTGTCCAATTTGGCCCACCTTGTACATTAAAACCGACTTCCGATTTGAATCGGTCAGGCACACAATACTCGGGAACCAGTCTCCTGCACAAGTTATCAACGTGATCACTCACTCCATCTACATCTACAGTCAGTTTTGTTTTCAAATTGAGCAATAGCATTAGCATTATTCTTGTCTATCTTAAACGCAATAAAGTAGTTTCCTTTCTAAATTAAATTTAAAATAAAATCGTTATAAGCTCACCCTAAGTGAGAACAATTTGGAATACAATTGCCTGAGGTTCAATAATAAATTGCCATCGCATATTTAAATTAGTTAAAGGATTGTCTGCCTTTAATACAGAAGAATGTATAAATTCAAATACGTATATAGCTGTAAGTAAGCTCGTATCGTTGAGACATTTCTTGGCGCCTTCATCACTGGCCTGCCGTTTAAGAAAGCTGCGACATAAACCGGGTACTGTTCCCCAAGCTATCCATCCTTTTTTGGAATGCAGTCTAACCAGTCCGAGCAGTCCAAGAACTGCAGGCATGTGTTTTTTTTGTACTAGAGGGCGTCTGGCTCGTTGTTTCGAATGTTGTGATATTAATTGTGAAACAAACAGCGGTGCAAGATAGAGTAAAAGCACCGTCGGAATCGCGCTGATGACGCCGCGTAGGCAGAAACATGTCCGTGGGTAGTATTTGCTTTGCCGTAAATGATTCCATCATTACCATGCGGAAGTTATTTTAGCTTTGTTTGTTGGTTATTGTTTCTAGGTATTTTACGATGTTTCCATAAAGGGTCAAGTGCTCTGCTCTCCGTTACATCTCTTTTGGAGGTTAACTCAGATGAATAAGACTTATTTATAATTGCATAATGCGTTTTACCCTCCATAGAGTTTCCAAAGCACTCCAACAGTTTACGCCTTATTTCATAATAATACAGCTTCTCAAGCAATATCTGATGATTGATAAGTGAAGTATTACGACCGAGGAATCAATAACCAAAAATTTCAAATAACTAGTTCTCTTAACACTTTCACTGCGGAGATATTTCAGCCGCCACTCATATTCGTCTAGAGCAGTGAAAAACATATGGATTTCCAACATCTCCATGATGTTCTTATTAAAAAACTGTATACTTGGACATGTCTTCGAATATTCTTTATTTGAGAACTTCTGCTCTAAATTACTCAAGAAAGGTAAAACAAAATTGGTGCGAAAACGTAAAAAACAATTTTATTCCATTTATTTTCACACGCTTTTTACATTATCCACTTATTATATTTAAACTCGGTTAATAAATTTGAAATACATCAATTCCTACACCACACCTAATTACAGTAACGACTCTAATGACGCCCGTTATATTTTGTTATAATTTATATTTTATATCATTAATAATATCGGCGCAAATTAGTAAATGGAAAATACCGCACACACAGCGTCGGAGTTTTTGAGGTTTTCGCGGTATTGCGAATTCGTCGCTTCATATTCCAAAATTGGAGCGAATAGGCGAACATAAACCCGTTAAATTTTAACTCTCCGCGTACATACGTGAAATGAAACATTTTCACCCCTTAAAAGTTTGGGGTGCGAATGCTCCGGCCTAAAGCCAAGGATTTATGACCGCCGATCGCTGTTCCTGGGGGGGACCAATGTCAATTGGGGAGCGAACAAATACCGTGAGTGGGTCTACGCTTTTAAGTTTGGGGATTACCGGTACATAATGACTTCGCTGAATTCAGACCACTGGTTTTGAAACAATAATCGCTAGACACCCACCATGTAAAGGTTTCCTGAGGATGTTGCTTAGGGTTGACTTGGTAGCGGACGTAAATTAATTCGGAGTAGCTACCTAAGTTGATTATTGAAGGTATTGATTGTAACT